>PVKE010006623.1:37584-53716 GCA_004027555.1 Craseonycteris thonglongyai | reverse complement strand
GGCTGTAATTCCTTCCACAGGTTAGGAAAATTTTCATCCACTATTTCTTTTAGTATATTCTGAGAAGATTTCATCTCGCTTTCTTCTGGTACCCCTATTATCTAATATTGTTCCTTCTGATTGATTCAGAAAGTTCTTGTAGGTCTCTTTCATTTTTCTTGATTTTCCTTTCCCTTTCTTCTTCCCTCTGTGACATTTCTATGTTTGTATCTTCAATTTCACTCATCCTTTCCTCTAGCTGGTCAGCCCTGTTTCCTATGCTGGTCAGTTATTTTTTCAGCTCTCCCATGATGCCGTTCTGTTCAAGGAGTTCCTTTTGGTTCTGCTCTAGCTTCTCAATTTTGTTGGTAAAGTACTCATTTTGCTCAGAAAATTTCTTGTTGAGGTCATTTAACTGTGTCTGGGTACTTTGCCAGCATTTACTGAGCTCTCTGAGTGTCTTGATTAATGCAACCCTGAATTCTGTTTCACTTAGATTTGATTCCAAGTGTGCAAGGTCCTGTACTAAAGACAGCCCCTGATCTTCTGGTGGGGCTTTGGATTCTGAGGTGTGCATTGTATTTGATGTGGTCCTTTTTGCTTTACGCATGTGTCTGTTTTCCCTCTGGGGATTTGCCTATCAGATGGGCTTCTCTTTATTTTTTCTTTTGGGCTCAGTTGTGGGAGAAGGAGACTTTGGGAGAGGGTTGGGGGAAGCAGACAGCTTCTGTGTCCTGGGGCACTTCAGGTTGCTGTCTTAGCTGTTCGATAGCAGGGTAGTAAAGGTGTGACCAGGGTTGGGGGCATGTGAATAGGAGCTAGGGCAGGCCTGAGACACAATAGCAGATTCCTCTTTCAGCAGGGGGGCTGCTGGTTCATTGGGGGTGGGGCGCAGGAGTTCTGGTCTTTCCTCCTCCTGGCTGCCCCTCCTTCAATAGTATCTGTAAGCCACACCCGCAGGGCAGCAGTTGGATGGGCAGGGGCTTGGCAGAGGCCCCGTTCAGCCGCGCAGTCCCGCGCACAGGCAATGACACCGCGCAGACCCGGCCAGCAGCCCAGTTGCGTGCATGGTCCGTAACGCCCCAGAGGCCCGGTGGGCGGGACGTCAAAAGCCCAGCTGCGCACTCGCAAGCAGGCAGCAGCGCTGCAGCAGCCCAGTGGGCAGGGCGCCGAAAGCCGGTCCTGCGTGCTGGCAGCGGCACTGCGGTGGCCTGGCGAGCAGGGTGCCAAAAGCCCTGTAGTGCACCGGAGAGCAGGCAGCGGCACTGTGGCGGCCCGGTGGGTGGGGCACCGAAAGCCCGGGTGCATGCACGCAGTGATGCACAGCGGCCCATTGGGTGGGGCGCCAAAAGCCCAGCCGCACACTTACACGCAGGCATCGGCACCGCAGCGGCCTGGTGTGTGGGGCACCAAAAGCCCAATTGCGCGCCGGCAAGCAAACAGCAGTGTCAGGGTGGCTTGGTGGGCGGGGTGCCGAAAGCTCAGTTGCATGCTGGCAGCGGTGCCACGGAAGCCCATTGGGTGGGGTGCCGAAAGCCCTGTGCGCACAGGCCGTAGCTTGTGCGGCAGCCGCTCTATGCTCCAGGCTCTGTTGAGACTGCCGGATTCACTCTAATGCAGCTATGCCCACTGAAGCCCCAGCCCTCACTCTAAGAGCCCTGTGTTCAGAAGGCACTCCTTCACAGTCAATCTCCTCTGTAAATCAGGGGTGCTGAGCTGTTGTGGGCTGGTGCCCTGCTCTCACCCCGCCCGCCGGGAAGTGCCGCCAACCTGCTCCACAGTCCCTGTTCCACTTTAGGCTCTGTGATCTGATTAGGGCACTGTGTGCTGTCCCTTGAGTTCGGATGTTAAATTGTCCACAGTCTTGTGGGGATTCCATGCTCCCTAGGTCTCGGCTTCCAGCCCACTCTCAATCCAACTCCACTTTGACCGTAGTCCCCCAATCCCCCTTTGTTTTTGCCAGCCCCGGACCGTGCTCCGAGTCTGTGTCCCCGAACCGCTGCTTCCCTTTTCCTCTCCCGCTCTCCCCTTTTTTCTCTAACCTTTGTGTGTTGTTCCGCATTGTGTGGTTCTCTTAGTTGAGGTTTCTTCTCAGGGTTTCCCCTGTGGATTCCCCTCTGTTCACAATGCCCTCCCCAGGCCGTTATCGGCATTCTCCTCTCAAGCCCTATAATTTCAATCTACTTAAATTACCTGAGGCTCCTTTTGTGCCTCATTGTATGCTCCATCCTTGAGAATGTTTCCTGGGCACTAGAAAAGAATGTATAGTCTTGAGTTGTACGGTAAAGTATCCTATAAATGTCTGTTATGTCCAATTGCTGTAATATACTAGTTATAGGTGATATCTCCTTATTTATTTTCTGTTTGCATGATCTGTCCATGACTGTCTAGGGGTTGTTTAAGTCCCCTGCTGTAATTATGCTTTTGTCAGTTTCTCCCATTAGTTCTGGTAGTAGTTGCTGGTCAGGGGCATATATATTAATGTATCATGTTTTACTGTTTTCTTTATCATGAAACATCATTTTTGTCTCCTATTACCTTTTTTATCCTGAAGTCTGTTTCATCATATATGTTATTAATATGGCTACACCTGCTTTAATCTGGATGCCATTTGCTTGGAGTATTGTTTTCCACCCTTTCACTTTGAATGTGTTTGTTTTTGTGGCTGAGGTGTGTCTCTTGGAGGCAGCATAAGGTTGGTTTTGTATTTTAATACAGTCTATTACTCTATGTCTTTTTATTTCTGAGTTCAGCCATTTTTATATTTAGGGTTACAAATGAAATATGAGAATTTTCTATAGCCATTTTATCTTTTGTTTTCTAGCTGGTTATCTCAATTTCTTTGCTTTTTTTTCTCTCGGTCCGTTATTTCAGATTGATGGTGTTCTATGATTTTTTTCTGTCTCCCTTCCCCTAGTTTGATTGTATCTAAGTTTTGAGTTTTTGGGTCTTTTTATTGAGTGTTTACCAACACTTATATGTCAAATAATGTTTCATATATCCATTCTCTTATGCATGTTTTTTATCACCATTCTTGTTTGGAAATTTAAACCTTTGCTACCTCTCCTTTTGTGTTTTTCTTGTCACAACTTTTCTATACTTATTTTAACTCGAGATTTTTTGTTGAACAGACTTTAGTATTTCCTGAAATGCCAGGCTTGTGTTAAAGAATTCACTCAGCTTCTATATGTTTGAAAACATTTTTATTCCTACTTTATATCTAAAAGACAACTTTGCTGGATAATTTATTCTTGACAAGCAATTTCACTCTTACAGAATTTTAAATATTTGATTTATTCCCTTATGGTTTATAAAGTTCCAGTTGAGAAATATGATGACTACCCATATTTTCCGGCGTATAAGACGACCGGGCGTATAAGACGACCCCCTAATTTTACAGTTAAAACATAGGTTTAGGCCTATATTCTCTGTATAAGAATGTATAGTCTTGAGTTGTATGGTAAAGTATCCTATAAATGTCTGTTATGTCCAATTGCTGTAATATACCAGTTATAGGTGATATCTCCTTATTTATTTTCTGTTTGCATGATCTGTCCATGACTGTCTAGGGGTATAAGACTAGTCTTATACAGCGAATATAGGCCTAAACCTATGTTTTACCTGTAAAATTAGGGGGTCGTCTTATACGCCCGGTCGTCTTATACGCCGGAAAATATGGTATCTGATAAGCTGTCCTCTACAGAGTATGTTGTTCTTTTCTCTGGTTGCCTTGAGAATTGTCCTTGATTTTTTGACATCTTCAATATAATGTTCCTTGCAGAAGTTTTGATAGAACTGTTAGTTAGGTGTCCCATTTTGTTTTTGAATTTGAGGTTCTAGTTCCTACCATATGTTTGGAAAATTTGTATCTGTTTGAGTAAACCCTTCTCAGTTCTGCTCTGCTCCTTCTGGTATACCCATTCTTTTTTTTTGTTTGTTTGTTTGTTTTGTTTTGTTTTTGACAGAGAGAGAGAGAGAGAGAGAGAGATACACACAGAGAGAGAGAGAACTGAACTGGGGGAACTCCCCAGTTCAGTATATGGGTCTGTACGGGCCAGGGCCGGGATTCGATCCTCGGTCCCTGGTGCTGCAAAGTGAGCGCTTAACCCACTGAGCCATCTCGGATTTCCCCCCCATTCTTTTTATGTTGCTCTTTCTAATAGAGTCAGATAATTCTTGTAGAGTTCTTTCATTTCTTTTGAGTCTTAATTATCTTTCTTCTTTCTGTGACATTTTCATATTTCTGTCTTTAATATCACTAATCCTTTCCTCAATCAGTTCAGTTCTGCTTCCTATGCTAGCTATTTCATTTACCATTTATTTTATTGTGTTGTTTATCTATAGAATTTCTATTAGGTTAATTTTTGTTTTTGCTGTTTTTGTTTTAATTTGTTTATTAAAGTATTCGGTTTTTTCAAAGATTTTTTTTCTGGGATCAGTTAGCTACCTCTTTGTGCTCAGCCAACGTTTTTGTATCTCTCTAAGTATCTTACAAGCTATAATCTTGAATTCTGCATCATTTAGATCATATATATTCCATATCTTTAAAGTTCCTTTATGAAGGTGTTTCATTTTCTTTCTGAGAAGATTTGTTAGCTTGCTTATACATATTTATTATCAAATTGTTCTTTTTTCTGCACATTTACAGATGTGGATACTGCTGCCAGTACAAAGAGGTTGTTTGTTTGTTTGTTTGTTTGTCCCCCCCCCACCCCCTCCGTGCGTATCACTGTATTGTTTTATTATTCCTTGGGTTACTCCTTTTTTTTGTGGTTTGTAGTTTCCTGTGAGGTGGCATTCTTTCCTTTGACCAGGCTACCCTGGTCTCAGTGAGCCGCTCCCATTGGAGGATGTGGTAGACCATGGAGCTTAGAGTTACTGGATCTGCTGTGTGCCCAATGCTCCCAGAAACTGAAGTACCTGTGTGGCTCAGCTGCTCTGGCTGCTTGGCATGTTTTCAGCCTGAATGGTAGAGGTAGATTTTGGGGGCAGAGAGGCAGCTGTTGTCTTTGTGTTTCTGGATGATAATGGCTGCCAGGCTGCTACTGTTGTTCCACCTCTACCATCCCCTCCCTGTTTCTGGAATTATCTGTACCATGCCTGCCACTCAAGAAATGTCTCCTCGGTTCTTAGAGCTGTAGATATTCTGCTCTGTAACCCATCATTCACTGCTACAGTGTCTTCTGGGGTTCAATGCTAATATCAAGAGGAGGTAGAGGACAGAGGACTGGACGAGTAAGGAGGGGAGGGTTACCAGGCTTTGTGTCTTTGTTTTCTGCCTGGTGCTAAGGACGGTGAGGGCAGTGAGGGCAGTGTGGGTTTAAGCTGTTCTGTATTTGGTCTTTGCCCCAAGTTCTCTGCCCTGAGTGTTGGGTTCAGCTGTGTGATATACTGATCTCTCATGAGCAGAGAAGTACAACTTCTCTTTCTATTGCCAGAGTGAGGTCAGGTGGCAGCTTCCCACTGCCCCTATCACTCCCCTTCCTCTCACAAACTGAAGTGAAGTCAGGCGGCCATGTTTCATGGGCCTCTGCACCTCCTGGTGTAAAAGTGAGATCTGATTGTGGCTTTTCATGCCTCATGTCTCACCCTAATTTCTCTGTTCCACAGGGGGTCTGGAATGCTCACTTGTATTCTTCTCCCTCCTCTCTCCTGCAACCACAGAATTGCAAGCAGGGACCTGTAGTCCCTGTCTCTGCACTCCCCAGGGATTTCCTCCTCCTCAGTTTGACCCTGTTTGCCCACCTACAGGTATTTTGATGCAATGAGTAAGTCTCTGAGCTGTTTTTGTGTGTTACACAGCGTATCCTTTGTCAAATTGTAGTTATTCTGTTTGCTGTAACTTCCAGGAGAGTTTTCCAGGAGCATCTCTAATGCCACCATTTTAAACCAGAACCAATTTATTTTTAATATATCTATTTCTCCCTTCAGTGTTCATGTTTAAAATAGAACCTGGGTTATTTATAAATTAGGACAGAGAGGTCAGAATTTAATTAGATCATTTTAGGAAGTTTGAAACTTTAGATACAACCGTCAGTTTGGTTCCAAAGCCAATGATGGTTTATTATTTGTGTGAAGAATGTCAAGTTGTCTGATATTTTATCCTACTTGCAAGTTACAAAGTTTATCTGTTCTACTTTCATGGGTGCTGGCAAGAAACGCAAGATTTCTAGGTCAGAGACAAAAGATCTTTCATATTCACAACAGTAGTAACAAGATTAACAGCATTGTCTGTGTTGCTTATTTGAATCCCAGTTTTCACAGAGAGATGTAAAAAAGGGACAGTTGATATTTGCATGTGCAGTAGCTTTCACTAAAGGAGAAAAATATTAGCATAGGGAACTCAAATATTTTATAATGGACATTAAGAATGTTTGCCCTCCCTTTACTCCAGAGAGAGATGATCTGTCATCTCTGGCTGTTCTCCATCCAGAACAAGGGGAAATCAGTGCTTCTGCTTGCAAAATGTGAATGTATAGAAACAAGAGAAACTCAAGGAGAATTATCTCCTTATGATATGGAAGTTGGAAGATTTGTCTTAGGAGAAATATCACTTTATCCATTACATGTAGAGATTATTTTTAAAGTTGAGTAAAATTTGATTTCAATAAGAATTGGCAATTTTTCTGAAAATAAATTCAAAATTTTTATTTCTTCTTAGAGGGTATTCAACTACTCTCAAAACAAATGAAGAACTTGAAGTTCTAAGCAAGCTCAGTTCTCTTCACCTTTTATTATTGGTCCTATTTATACAGATTAAAAAAAACATACATTTGAACATAACTTTTGGCATATGTATCATGAGCTAAATATTCCTTGACTAGTGTTCTTTAAAATAATAATTTTAATTTATTCAGAGTAATTTTCTTTAAAAATTACTAGCAAGATTATGTTTTGAAATAAAAATAACACCAAAAGTAAAGTTTTATTTGTTAATCTCCATAGTAAAAAGATGATAAACAAAAATAAATTAGATAAATGAGATAATTATGGCTAAAAGGTTAATTAAAATTAAATGGGTTTTATAAATATAGAAGGTGAAGGGCAAGTAGCAAGGAGAAAAATAGATCCTGTAATAAGTAGAGGAATAAAACTAATGATGCTATAACATACTTTAGTTATTAAATTCTCTTTTATCAGACTTCAACAGAAAAAATATATATATAAGCAATTAAGAAATAATATAGAATACAAAAATGCCATTGCTCTTTTTCTTACTGAGTCAGTATAGGAAAATTTAGGATTCATTTCTAAGAAGCAAGCTTACAGTACTTGAATCCACAAACACTATGCAATAATGAGAATACTTAATGTCTTTTCAAGAATCATGAGGATGTTAATAGGCATCAATTGACTAGGAAGGATAGATTTATGCAGTAGAAAACATTCAAAAGAATGGTGTATAATTGAAAGAACCATAACATTCCTCTAGTGTAAAACTAAAAAGAAAGAAATGATTAATGATAAAAAGTAACCTGGAGAAAGTAACCACTCAAGTTAAAGAGTATGAAATAGACCCCAAATATAATAAGTTTTAATAAAACTGATAAATCAACACTGGAACAGATAGAATGTACATAAATTTTAGATAGGTTTTTTTTTTCAAATTAAGAAATAATTAAGGATAACCTCACAACCAGTGATTTTATAGGATAGAATGATCATAGGCTATTAAAAATTGATTTTGATAGTATAATACACCTATAAATAAACCTGTGGAGAAGTAAAGAGGTGTCAGTCTCCTTAAAGAATCCAAGTCATGTGGGTAAAATAAAAGTATAACCCCCCATAAAATCTGGAGAGAGTATATAAGTAAAATAAAATCTTTAAAATGACAAAATAATAATGATAAAATACAGCAACGAAAACATTTTTTTATTTAGCTCAATAAACTTGTTTGAGCATCTGTCATTCAAGAGTTGGAACTAATTTGTGCTGCCTGGAAAGGGCCAATTATCAATGTCAGATAATTTACAAGATGGAAGTTCAGGTGTGGGTTTGATACCAGCGACAGTGGGAACATTTACAACATGGAAATCAACAAATGATTCTGATAGAATGACTTTTCTCTGGCAATTTTTATCTTTTTCACTGACCACCATCATAGCTCCTACAAGAGAAAAATTAGTGTGAGCAAAGTCTACACTATTAACAAATGACAAATTTGAGGCTACACTTGATTGCAGCCAAAGGACAAGAAGCAATAAAGTTGAGGCTAAATTGACCAAATTCTTTTGTTCTGTATTCTCTATTCAGAAACAAGTTTTAAAATTAGTAAGGACAAACTTAAACTGTCAAACAGAAAATTATAGTCTATCATCAGTTCCCAAGAGGTGGTACACATACTCCCAGGGGAACATGCTGGGCCATTCAGGAATATGCCAAAAATGATCAGTAATGGGAAAATTTAAAAAAAAAAGAAAAAAAAGGCAAATTGTTAGTTATTGGACAATAAATGTTATGTTTGAATCACCATTAATGGAGACATTTCTAAATTAGATCACATTAGCCAATGTTGATTGGTGAGGGCATGGCTATGAACCCTTCCCCCAAATCAGTCTTCTTCCAATCATTACGCAGTTTTCGAACAACCCACTTGCAACATTTTTAGAACTTCCCCAAACATATAAATATATCCATAGCCAGACTGTTTGACCTGTTTAGTTACTGACTGGGTAAAAAATATGTTTGTTGTCTTTAATCGTGATTCTTTTAGTTTTTTTTATTTAACGATTCACATAATTTCAGTTACTATTGTCAGTGATTTTTAAATATGACAGTTATAGATTAGTGGTTAAAAACTGGGGCAGTTAAAATTAAAACTTGATGCGGATTATAAACCATTGTTAAGCACTTCTCAACATGTGTCTGCACCTATGTTTACACCCACACCAGGAAATAGTAAAAAGGTTCATGCCTCAGACACTACACAGAAGAAAAGGAAATATTCTGAAGAGTATATTAAATATGGGTTTTCATTTGTAGGGGATAATGGCTGTACTGAGCCTTTGTGAGTTATATGTGGAAAAATATTATCCATCAGTTTCATGAAACCCTCTTTACTCGTGCAACATTTAGAAACTAAACATCCTATGTACAAGAACAAAGAAATACATAATTTTTGGTGCTTAGAAAAGTGTCCAACTATTACTTCACACATGATATCAGGAAAGAAAGACAATGAGAGTGCTGTTGAGACTTCATACCTATTGTTTACTGCATGGCAAATTATAGTAAAAATCACACCATACCTGAAGATTTAATTTCTCCTTGTATTAAGGATGTATATGACTGGGGACGAACATGTCTGCAAAATCAATATTACCTTTTTCCCCCAAAACAACACAATGTATTGATGAATTCAGGCAATGTCTGAGGATGTTGAAGCTGTAGTAGTAGATAGAATTAGAAAAAATAAATTCTTTTCCACACAGGTAGATGAAAGTGTAAATGTTGCATTGATTTCTCTATTTTGCTCATCATTGTGAAATACTTGGTAGGAAGTGAAATTGAGGAAAACCTGTTGCTTGTTAGCCACTGACAGAGTACACCACAGGCTAAGATATTTTTAATGCAATCAATGATCATTTCATTGAAAAAGACATTAATTTGTCAAATTGTTGTGGTCTATGCACAGACGGAGGCCAGCCTATTTTAGGTTGTTTTATAAGACTATGCAACCAAATTATAGAAGTAGCTCCCCACGTACCATGTAGTCAGTGCTGCATTCATAGACAAAGTCTTGCCTCCAAGCCTCTTTCTAGTGAATTGAAAGATGTTCTTGATGCGGCTGTTAAAATTATAAATTGTAAGTCACAACCACAAAACTCCAGATTGTTTAAAGCACTGTGTGAAGAAATGAACATTCACAGCACATTTCTTTTGCATATGAAAGTAAGGTGGCTTTCTTGTGACAAAGTACTTACATGGATGTTGGAACTTACATGTGAAGTACAGGTATTTTTTTTTTTTAGATTTTTATTTTACTGTTTTTTGACAGACACTAAGAGAAACAGAAACAGACAGAGAGAAGGGGCAGGGCCCACAGCAGTCTCCATAGTTTTACATCATCATTCTTCTACGTGGTTTTGTTCCACACAAGTGGGCCAGGCCACATAGCATGGAAACCAGGCAAGGGGCCTCCCTCATGGGAGGTACACCCCCACAAATCAGGGGCTGAACCAGGGGAGGGGGTTGTCAAGAACTGAACTTGGGGCCTCCCGCACGGGAAGCACACCCCAATTCAGCATATGGGTCTGCATGCACTGGGACCAGGATTTGATCCTCTAGACCTAGGGCTGCAAAGTGAGTGCCCAACCTGCTGAAGCATTTCAGCTTCCCCAGGTGTTCTTTGAAGACCATCATTTCCCTCTTGTTTCAAAGTTTCAGGACAGTAACTGGCTTCAAAGTCTTGCATAATTGTCAGTTATTTTCTAGAAATAAAGAAACTCATCTTAGGACTTCAAAAAAGTTTGATCACTATATTCAAAGTAACCAACAAAATTGAGTCAATTATTTTAAAACTGGGCTTTTGGAACGTGTGTATTAAAATAAGTCAGCCTGATATTTTTGAAACTGCACAACTTCTTATCTGAGAATGACTTGAACCTATCCCAAAATGTGAAAGAGAATATGTTAAGTAACTTGGAAGGGCTTTAAGTATCCTTTTATAAGGAATTCCCTCAATGTCGCAAAGAAAACAATTGGATTGCAGATATCTTCAATGAAGAATTCATTAAGAAAGCTAAACTATCAATCAATGAAAGAAAAGCAGTTAAGCAAACTTTCAACTGATTCTTCTTTAAATTCTGATTTGAAAAGAAAGCACTTGGGAAGCTGGGATGGCTCAGCGGGTTAAGCTCTCGCTTTGCATCCCCAGCGCTGTACCCCCAGTTCAGTTCTTGCTGGGGCCTATGCAGAAGGCTCCCGACCCAGTTCCTGCCCTGTGGAGTGAAACTATATGAAAAACTAATGCTGTCAACCATGGAGACTGCTCTGGGCCCTTCCCCTTCTCTCTGTCTCTCTCTCTGTCAAAAAACAATAAAAATGAATCTTTAAAAAAAAGAAAGCACTTTATTACCTTCTGCATAGATGTCAGTGAGAAATACGAAGAGCTCAGTGAGAAGGCACTCAACTACCTCTTGCCATTTAGTAATATTGAACTAATGGAGAGAGGCTTTTACTTCTTCCACCTTCATAAAAAATAAGTACCACAACAAGCTTAATACAAGTTCGAATTTAAGACTGTATCTTGCATCTCTTGAGCCTGATTTTTAAAAATGAAGTGCATCAAAGCAAGCTCAAAGATCTCACTAACAATGTACCAATCGGCTAGTGATCTGCATAACAATTATTACACACTTTTCATATAACACAAATAAATATTATTAATAATTAGAAGTTTGTTAAATACTTCATCAATATTAATATTTAACTGTTATGGATATTGTGAAATTAAATCTGTGGTTTTAATTTTTAGAGTAGTAATTTTTCTTTTCTAACTTTGTACCTCATTTCCACTATTCTACGTTAAGATAGGCACTGAACAAAAGTGTCACTATTTAAAAACAGCTGTTTTAAGAACAAAGGGTACAATATATAGAAATGGGTTTTAAAGGGGTACACATGTGGAAAAAGTTGGGAAACCACCAGTCTAAGATACTAAAGTTTGATCTCACTGAAATTCTAGAAAATGTAATTTTATCTCAGTTATAAAAACAATGTTTTTTCATTATTATAAAGAAAAAGATAATAAAACTTAAAACATCTCTAATTCTATAGCCAAGGAATAGTGTTAATATTTTAATGTATGATATGCAAGTCTTAAAAAAATAAATGTAATTTATTTATGTTCTTTTTGGCAACCTGCTCTTTATATACCTTTTAGCTGTATATGAGTGGTATTTTATTGTGATCATTCCCCTATTGTGAGCACTGTAACCACTACTCCATTGTTGGTTATTTAAAATACTTATTATATTTAGTTGTAATTATAAATAAAACTGTAATGAATGTCTTTGAACATTGATCATTGTGCCCATGATCATTTCCATAAAAAGATGGCCAGAAGAGAAATTACTGAGATTAAGGGAATAAACATTGTTGTTAAGGCTCTTTTAGATGCTCCAACAGTGTTTCTGAGAAAGTTGGTTTGAATCTTTACTTCCTTTCTCAGTGTACATGAACGCTCAGTTCCCCATTATGCCTAGTATGGAATATTACTTTTAAGAAACAAGGTAAAAAGTTAGCATCTGTAATGTTTTCTGAGTGAGGCCAGGGATACTCTACCACTAAAAGTTATCCATCTCTCATATTAACACATCATGTACCCAGGTCCTAAATTGTCATTTGAAGTCCATTATAAGATAAGTTTAAAATTTTCCCCAGATGCCTCAAATGATCGAAAAGGTTTTTTTTGTTTTGTTTTTTCCTCTTTCTCCTCAATAGCATTACAACTTTAGTCCAGTTTGTCTTTAGATGAGGCAGGATCTCTAGCCTTACCATTGTAGTTAATCTTAAATTCACATGTAGTAAACAAATCTTTGGCAGTGGTATAGTCCGTTTTATCACCTTTCTTTCATAAGTATCTTAAAACAATCATATTTTCTGAATGACAGATATTTTCCATTTTCTACCTTTTTTACTCTCATTTGCAAATTGAAATTTGACCAGAATCCAGTACTTGATGAAATTTCACAACTGATTAAACTGGTATTTTATTTTAATTTGTATGTCTTAATATTAAAAATAAGGTTAAGTATAATATATAAATTTGATAGTTATGTATATTTCTTTTTTTTTTTTGGAGTTGCCATTAAGTTTTCTTTGTTTTTTGTTTTCCCTGAGGGAAAGGAAAATATTAAGTATAATTCTCACTTGATTATATAATTAAGTCCCAGTCCTATAGATTCTTGTTATTTCTTACTCTCAGGTTTGTCTTCTAATTTCCTTCCCCACTGTTACTTTCTCCATAATATATCCCAGACTGCAGGCTGTTGTCACAGCTTGCAAGCTTGCTGGCCATTGCTGCTAGAGCAATTGTTCTAAAATAATTAATAACTTATCATGTCATTCTTTAATTTTAATATATTTTTAATTAATTTATTTATTTATTTTTGACAGAGAGAGAGAGAGATACAGAGACAGAGGCAGAGACAGAGAGAGAACTGAACTGGGGGAGCTCCCAGTTCAGCATATGGTTCCGCACAGGCTGGGGCTGGGATTTGATCCCCGGTTCCCGGCGCTGCAAAGTGAGCGCTTAACCCACTGAGCCACCCCGGCTTCCCCCATTCTTTAATTTTAAACTCTTTGTTGGATCACTCTGGTTTTCTAATTCTGATCTGCTTTATATTCTCTAGTTCCATTTTCTCTCCAGATTTGTCCATGCATTTTAGGATGTAACATTCTTGAACTCTATTCAATTCTGTAATTACCCTAAGTTTTTCTCCTTTGTATGGACCTTTCTTTCTTTCTTTTTAAAGTACAGATAACCAAACCCAACATTACAGTGAAAATTATCCAATAAAACTATCTAACTTCTATTTGATTATTGATTCGTATTAACTCATAAAATCTTATATTGGTCATATCATTAATTCAATCCTTATATATTTTTACAGAAGTTGCTATGATATTTCTTTCATCCTATACTTCTATAATTACTTTAGGAAATCTTTGCAGGGTATTTAATCCATACCTGTTAAATTTTACCTTATAAAATACAGGCTTAAAATGGTGAAGGAATTAAGAAATACAAATTAGTAGTTATAAAATTGTCACAGAGATATAAAGTACAGCATAGGAAACATAAGCAATAATATTATAAAAATTATGTATGGTGCCAGGCAGTATCTAGAGTTATAGGGGATCACTCTATAAATTACATAAATATCTAACTACTATGATGCATACATGAAAGTAATATAATATTGAATACCAACTGTAAGTAAAAAGTAAAGTAAATTAAATTAAAAACCAAATAACAGAGGAATGCTGAAATGGTTCAGCTGCAAATGTTCTCTCCTTCAAGCGAGAAACTTCCAGTTCTATTTCTGCTCCACACAACCCCACATCCACCTGTATGGAATGAAACTATGTCATAGCTAATAATGTATAACTTTGAAGACTGTTCTGAGACCTCCCTCCTTTTATTTTCTCTCTCTTTCTCTTTCTGTCACCTTGTCTCAAACAATAAAATGAGTCTTTAATATAAAATAGAAAAAATACAGGCTCAAAGAAACTTAACACAATAATATATATATTATATTATTGTGTTATATATAATATTATATTATATTATATTACATTATATATGATATATATATATATATATATATCATATATATATATTATACTAAGAACTACAAGGTGCTATAGCACTCATAGAAAATATAAACACGTGTCATCAAGATGGTGGCATGAGAGGAGCTCTTCAAATTTTTCAAGAGAGGAGCTCTTCAAATCTTTCCTAGAAATGACAACAAATTAAACAACTAAAATTCAACCCAAGCATCCCTAAGCAACATATAGCCTCAGCTGAGGAAACCACTCATTGCAAGAGAAAGGAAGATGAGTGAGAGAAAAAGGGAGCAGTGCAGAGACATGTGATGGAGCATGACCTGGAGACCTACCTGGTGACCAACTTAGAGGCTGACCCAGAGACCAGCAGAGAAGAGACTGAGGTGGGAGTGTGGGAGCACAAGTCAAGGTGCATGATGACTAGGGGCAGGTTGGAGGCCTAGAACAGACAAAGGTGCAGGTGCAGGCAGACAGAACATGGGGTGGATGGCAACAGCAGGTGTGACTGGCTATAGTGAGATACCATGCAGGAGCACAAGGGCAGCATTCATAGCATAGTGAGGCTGGTCATAGTGTGGTGCAGGAGGCCAGAGTGAGGCACCAGTGACAGCCAGAATTTAGTATGTGTGATCAACGTGAGGATAGTTGCCAGTGTGTAAGTTGGGTCACTGGAGCTAGGAGCTTGTGGGTCATGAAGCCAGCAAATACAGCAGGAAGCGGGTGTTTTGGTGGTTGGGATACTGGCAGCAGGAGTGTGCTGGTGGCTGAAGCACAAAGTGGCCCTTGATGAGTTGGGGCCTCAGTGGGAGCACTGCATGACCTTGGACATAGAACCTAGCTGCTTCCACTTGCCGTCTCATAAGGCTCACAATGACAGCCCTGCCTAGAGCCTGAATTCAGTGAGATGCGGCTGGGAAGCTGCCACTACTCTGTGATGCTGACAGACCTACACTGCTTCCAACAAACCCCACACTACAATTACTACTGAAGCCAGCAGAAGGAAGCTGCCATTACCTTGTGATGCAAACAGACCTGCACCTTTTTCAACAAACCTGGTTTTGCTCATCCCACTGAGGCCAACAGAGCGATCTAGAAAAACTGGAGAATAGGCTTGGCAGCTTCTGACTGTTTTGAAGGCATAGAATACCACCCCCCACCATATCTTTCCAAAGAGAAGGATCACAGAGCAACAGAGTCAAAGAAAATTCCACGGTCTAAGAAGTCTCCCATTGTGAGAAAACCAAATAACCAAGAGAACATAGTATGACACCACAGCAACATCAACTAGGAAGTAAAATAAAGATTTCTTCACATCTACCAGGGGGAAAAGTCCTCATGTCCAGGAAAATAAATGTTCCAACAGTAATGAATACTCTTGTGAACAAAGGTGTGGAGAAAGAAAAAAAAATCTCCAGAAAAGGAACTTGAAGATATGGAAACATATGAGCTAAATGACACAGAATTCTAGACTGCAAATATGAAAACACTCAAACAGATTAAAAAAGGATTTTGCCAGAGTACACAGAGCTAGGTAATCTCAGAAAGAAAATTGAATATACAGAAAAAGGAGCAAGTAGAAATTCTGAAAATAAACAATCCAATAATACAAAATAAATATCATAGGAAATAGAGATGACCAGAAAGATAAAATAATTAATGAAATCAAAGACAGAAATTTGGAAATATCACAGAAGAAAGAAGGGAGAACCCTAAAAGCTAAAATAAATAAAAGATATCTACAAGAATTATCTGTATAAATTAGAAATAATAATATAAATATATACACATTCCACAGGGTTTTGGAGAATTTTTTTTTGTTGTTGTTTTTTTTGTTTTTGTTTTTGTTTTTTGTTTT
>PVKE010006623.1:0-37484 GCA_004027555.1 Craseonycteris thonglongyai | reverse complement strand
TTTTTTTGGACAAATAGTAGAAGAGAACTTCCCAAATCTATGGATGGAACTGGAATCTCAAATTAAAGAAGGAAACAGGACCCCTAGCTACTTGAATTCTAGCAGACCTTCTACAAGCACATTATATGAAGATGTCAAAAGTCAAAGACAAAGAAAGGCTTCTCAATGCAACCAGTAAAAAGTACACCATAACCTATAAAAAAAAGCATATCAGACTATCATCAGATTTCTCAAAAGAAAATCTACAAGCCAGAAGAAAGTGGAATCAAATATTCAAAATATTAAAAGAGACAAATTACCAGCCACAAATCCTCTACAAAGAAAAATTATTCTTTAGATATGAAGGAGGAATAAAGACCTTTTCAGACATACAGAAACTGAAGAAATTCTCCAGCACAAGGTGAGCATTTCAAGAAATACTGATGGAGGTGATTGGACGTTAAAAATTTAAGTAAAAATTATCAGGGATAAACTGGAACAACACAAACATGAAAAGGAAGGAACTAAAGGTTTAAATTCTCAGAAAACGGAGATAAGAATCATCCTTAAGAAAAAGAATCACTGCATATAATAAAACTTTCTTTTACAAAGAATTTATGATAAATACTCAAAAAGAACTTAGTTTGGGGACACATAATAAAACAAAACAAAACAAAAAAGAGAGAGAGAAAATAGTCATAAACACCATAATACTAAATTAACAAAAGGAAATAAAAAAGAAAAGAAGCAATCAATAAAAAGATCTACCAGAAAAGAAAAGATAAAATGGGTATAGGAAATACCCATAACAATCAGTATCCTAAATGTAAATGGACTGAACTTGCCAAAACAAACAAACAAACAAACAAAAAAGACACAGAGTAGCAAACTGGATTAAAGAACAAAAATCTACCTTATGGTGCTTACATGAGACACACTTCAGCCCCATGGAGAAACACAGACTCACAGTGAAAGGATGGAGAAAATACTCCAAGCAAATGGCATCCAGGAAAAAGCAGATGTAGTCATACTTATAGTTGAGGAAACATACTTCAGGATCAAAAATGTAATGAGACAAAGATGAGTATATTCTAATGATAAAGTGGACAATATAAAAAGACATGTCGCTTATTAATATATATGCCCTGAGCCAAGAAGCACCAACATTTACAAAGCAACTACACACATATCTAAAAGGAGAACCTGACAAAACACAGCTGTATTAAGAAACTTAAATAACCCTTTGACAGCCATGGACAGATCATCCAAACAGAAAATAAATAGGAAATAATCAACTTTATCTGATACATTATAGCAATTGGACATAATTGACATTTACAGGAAACTTCATCCTACAACACACAGATATACATTCTTTTCTGGTGCACATGGAACATTTTCAAGTATAGTCCACATGCTGGGACTCACAGCTAGTCTCAGTATATTTAAGATGATTGAAATCATATGAAGTGTAGTCTCTGACCACAAAGCTTTGAAATTGAAGATGAACTATAAAAAGTAAGCAGGAAATACAACATATACATGGAGATTAAAAAACATGTTATTAAAAAATGACAGGATCAAAGAAGAGTTTAAAAATACATAGAAATGAATGCCAGTGAAAACACAACATACCAAAATCACTGGGATGCAGTAAAAGCAGTAACAAGAGGAAAATTTATATCACTATGAGCCTATCTCAAGAAACAATAAATATCACAAATAAACAACCTACTATCACATCTGAAAGAATTATAAAAAGAACAAAAAACACCCAAAGTTAGCAGAAGGAAGAAAATAATAAAAATTAAACCAGAATTAAATGAAATAGAAAATATTTAAAAACATACAAAAAATTAGTGCAACAAAGAGCTGATTCTTTGAACAGATTGAGAAAATTGACAAAGCCTTGGCTAGCCTCACCAAGAAAATAGAGAAATGACCCAAATAATCCAAATGAGAAATGGAAAACAGAAAATTACAACTGACACCACAAAAATACAAGCAATCATATAAGAGTACTATGATGGCCAATATGCCACCAAATTTTGTTACCTAGAAAAAATGGACAAGTTTTTAGAAACGTGTAGTCTACCCAGGCTGAACAAACAAGAACTGGATATTCTAAACAGACCAATCAATAGTAAAGAAATTGAAACAATCATACAAAACCTCCTCGAGAGCAAGGGTCCAGGACAGGATGTTCTCTTTAACTAGTTTTACCAAGCATTCAAAGAACCAACACCTATCCTCCTCATACTTTTCCCAAGAATTGAAGAAGAGGCAATATTTCTCAATTCATTCTATGAGACCAACATTATTCTACTACCAAAGCCTGGTAAGGACACCTCAAGAAAGAAAACTATAGACCAGTATTTCTGATAAAAACAGCTGCAAATGTCCTAAGCAAAATACTATCAAATAGGCTACCAGAACACATTAAAAAGTTTATACACCATGATCAAGTGGGATTCATCCCAGGGGCACAAACATGGTTCAATATATGCAAATTGGTCAAAGTTGTATACATTAACAAAATAAAAGATAAAGCCATATGATTATATCAATTAATGCCAAAAAAAATAAAAAAGAAAAGAAAAGCATTTGAAAGATACTTCATCCATTTATGATCAAAGTACTTGATAAAATGGGTATAGAAGGAAAATACCTCAACATAATAAAGGCCATATATGACAAACACTCAGTGAATGTCATACTGAATGGGGGGAACACAAACCTTTTCATCTAAAATCAGGAATAAGACAGGAATATCTGCTGTCACCACTGCTTTTTAAAATAGAGCTCTATCCAGAGATATCAGGCAGAAGAAAGAAATAAAAGATATCCAAATTGGAAGTTAAAAATGTGAACAATCACTTTTTGCAGAAGATTTGTCCCTTGATATAGAAAATTCTGAAGACTTCACCAGAAAACTGTTAGAAATAATAAATGAATACAGTAAAGTTGTAGGGTACAAAATGAACGTACAAAATTTTACAGTATTTTTATATACTAAATTTGAAACTTCAAAAGAGCAATGAGAAACATGATACCTTTTGCAATCATAAACAAAGAATAAAATACATAGAAATAAACTTAACAAAGAATGTGGAGGACTTATACATAGAAAACTAACTATAAGGCACTATTAGTAGATATTGAAGAGGATACAAAGAAATGGAAAGATATTCTTTGTTCATGAATTTGAAGAATCAACATAGTTAAGATGACCATTCTACCCAAAGCAATATGCATATTTAATTCAACTTCCATCAAAATTTCACAGACATTCTTTTGAGAAATAAATAAAAAAGAAATCATCATATTTATATAGAACCACAAAAGACCCCAAATCACCAAACCATTCCTCGAAAAAAAGAATAAGGCTAAAGGCATTATGCTCCCAAGCTTCAGTCTATACTACAAAGCATCAATAATCAAAACAACTTGGTATTTGCAGAAAATTACACATACAAACCAATGGAAAAGAATTGAAAAGCCAGAAATAAACTCACAAATATATGGACAGACAATTTTTGACAAAGGAGCAAAAAACTATGCAGTGGAGAAAAGGAAGTCTCTTCAGTAAATGAAGCTGGGAAAATTGAAAACCATAATCAAAAGAATGAATCTGGACTGGGAACAGTGACCATATATCAAAATTAATTCAAAGTGGATTAAAGACCTCCACATATGACCCAAAACAATAAAGTGCATAGAAGAAAACATCAGTACTAAACATATATCATGGGTTCAGAGAGCACATTATAAACTTGATCCAAAAGGCAAAGGAAGTAAAAGCAAAAATAAATGAATTGGGCTATATTAAACTAAAAAGTTTCTTGCACAGCTAAGGAAAACATCAACGAAGTAAAAAGAAATCCAACTGAATGGGAGAAAATATTTGAAAACAATGCCTCTGATAAGAGACAAATATCTAAAATATACAAAGAACGTATAAAACTCAATAACAAAAATCAAACAATCCAATTGAACAATGGGCAGAAGACCTAAACAGACACTTACTAATCCCATGAAGACATACAAATAGCCAACAGATACATGAAGAAATACTCAACATCACCAGTGATTAGAGAGATGAAAATTAAAACCATAATGATATACCACCTCACACCTATTAGAATATCTATAATCAACAAGACAAGGAACAACAAATGCTGGAGAGGCTGGAGAGAAAAAGCAACCCTCACACACTGCTGGTGGAAATGTAAATTGGTACAACCTCTATGGAAAGCAGTATAGAGATTCCTCAAAAAATTAGAAATGGAATTGCCATAAGACCCAACAATCCCTATTCTGGGTATCTACCCCCAAAATTTGAAAACCTTAATGTGCAGAGATATATGTACCCCAATGTTCATCACAGCACTGTTCATGGTGGCCAAAACATGGAAACCACTCAAGTTTCCTTTGATAAATGAGTGTATAAAAATGTTCTGGTACATTTACACAATGGAATTACAACTCAGCTATAAGAAAAGATGAAATAGTCATTTGAAACAACATGGATAGACCTTGAAACCATCTTATTAAATAAAATAATTCAGACTGAAAGAATCAAGCAACATATGACCTCACTTATAGGTGGAATATAAAACTGAAAGTAACCAAGAAACAGAAGCTCATGAACATGGTCAATACTTTAGTGGTTACCTGGGGGTAAAGGGGAATGTAGGTGGGAATGAGGGGGGATTAGGCAGGGATCATTAAATGTATGGTGATGGAAAGAGAGCTGATTCTGGGTGGGGAGCACATAATGCAATGCATGAACAATGTAATATAGAGCTGTATACCTTGAAACTGTTTGTTACCAACCAATGTCACCCCAATAAATTTAAAAATAAAACAAGAAAATATAAAATATATATAATTATCTAAAGCAATACTTGTTCGTTGGCCATGTACTTGACCACGAAGTAAATACAGAAATAAGGAGAAAATGTTTAGAGCCTTTTATAATAATTTAACATTTATTTGATATCTAAGTCAAGGTGTAATTTTTGTTATTTGAAGAGAATGATGAAAAGTTACAGCTTGTGAAAAAAGAAATAATACCTGCTATGATTTGTTTTCAGATGTTGGTTATGATATCTCTTTTATAGGTATGTTAGTCACAAACTTGGTAACAATGCCCTCTGAATAGTCATCTGCTACATTAATAAAACATGGTAACTTAGACAAGTCAAATAATACCAATGGTAAATCACTAGAAACCTACACTGACATTAATTCATTATCAGCACCTTATAGAGAATTTGTTTAGCTAGTTACTGTGTCTAATTATGCCCTTACCCTCTCAAAGTTTTCTACCAGCGTGTGATTAAAAAAAAAAAAAGTTGAATACTGAGCAGAAATTACACTTCCACATATTCCAGGTCTTCCAAATTGATCTCATCCAGTATCTCTTACATAATAATATGTAGTAACACTGTATATATATAATATATATATATATATATACATATATATATACCGGTATATATATATATATATATATATATATATATATTAATATAGTTATATAAATATGTACATATATATTTGGTATTCACATGCCATTATTTGAATAAATTATTCCACAGTGTTTATAATCTCTGGCTTTCTCAAGTTTTTATTGTATTTATGAGAGATTCATTTACTTTAAGATTCACTAAGTTTTAGAACATGCTTGTGTATGTATGTGTAATTCTTGCTTATTGACTTTATAACTTCCATGGGATTAGGGATAATTAATGCCTTTGTAGCCTCTTAACTAAATATCTCTAGAGCAACTAAAAATACTTCTAGACTCACAATAGACAGTGAACACATATTTACTGTTTTATTGAGTGTGTTGATTGCAATAAAACATTTATTTTTCCCATTGAACTTCAGGAAATGGGGATTGTGTACTTGAGGTTTATTTCTCCACAGTCTTTCTGAGAAACCTGTGTTATTGACAGTCCTGGTAACTCTCTTTGTGGTCAGAATATCTACTCTTTCAATAATATGGAAAAATTTATTTTAAGTATGTGTAAATAAACAAAGGGAATATGACAAACCTATGTATTATTTCAGTATTAATGGATAGAAGCATGTGATAAAAAAAAAACCACAATTAAAATTACACTTAGTTCTCACATAAAAATACTGATTTAAAGGGAAAAGAAAATCAAGTGGATTTTGATTTTTCAAAATTACTAGAGATTAAACTGTTGCACTTGCTTCATGACACCAAACAATTGAATACATTTAGTAGTCCATTTTGAGAAAACTAGAAAGACTTTATTCTAGAATTTTGGAAAAATCTTTGTCATCAATTGTAAAAATAATCTTGCACTTGATAGACAATAGAAAAATAGCAGTTAGATATTAATATTGGGTTTGTACCAAACCAACTGCCTACAGCTACCATGTTTGATGGAGCAGGCAGCATTTGGAACACAACAGCAGTTCCTGGAATATAATACATATCCTGTAAAGTTACAGGATAATATATAAATCATGAAAATTTATATTCTTTGAAGGAAATGGAATGTTTATATCATCCCTTAAAATATCATGTTTATCAATATTTAATCTAATGTAGTCTGTTAAACTAGAAAACTGACTAGCTCCAGGTTCATTATGATATTAATAATATCTAGAATTATTCCAATACACAAGAAGAATTCATTAAAATTTGAAACAGAAATTTACAGTTACTAAACTAAAAATATACTTCGAGCTAGCATTAGTGAAGCATAAATTAGTCAAGAATGTTCTATATAGATGGGGGTTTGAAATTTCAAATACGTTTTAATAAAGGATGTGATATTTAAACAATAAGTCTACTAGAAAATATTTAGGGATTGACTCTTAAATATTTTTAAATGATGATTGACACTGTTCCCTTGTATGTTTTATACAACACTTGTGTTCTAACACTATTTATTTATATTAATTTTATTGGGGTAACATTGGTTGATAACAATTACATTGTCTCCAGGTATACAATTCTACATTACATTGTCTATACATTGCATTATGTGCTCCTACCCAAACTCAACTCTCTTTCCCTCACCATACATTTCATGCTCCCTCCCTACTCCATCCCTCCACCCACTTCCCTACCTTGTACCCTCCAGGAACCACTAAACTATGATCTGTCTCTGCAAGTTCTTGTTTCTTTGTTAATATCAGTTTATATATTTCAGCTATGAGTGAGGTCATATGTTTCTTGGCTCTTTCAGGTCTAACTTATTTTGCTTAATAAGATGTTTTCAAGGTCCATCCACGTTTTTACAAATGGTTTTATTTCATCTTTTCTTATTGCTGACTAGTATTCCACTGTGTAAGTGTACCACAAGTTTTTATCTACTCATCTATCGAAGGACGCCTTGGTTGTTTTCACAACTTGGCCCCTGGGAACAGTGCTGTGATGAGCAGTGGAGTATCTTTGTAAAATTCGGTTTTCAAGTTTTTGGGGTAGATACCCAGAAGAGTGGTTGCTGGGTCATATGGCAATTTCATTCCTAGTTTCTTGAGGAATCTCCATACTGCCTTCCACACAGGTTGTACCAATTTACATTCCCGCCAGCAGTGTATGAGGAGTTCTTTTGCAGCACTGCCTCTTCAGCACTTACAATTCATTGTCTTGTTGATTATAGCCATTATAACAGGTGTGAGGTGGTATCTCATTGTGGTTTTTATTTGCATCTCCCTAATTGCTAGTGATGTTGAGCAGTTTTTCTTGCACTTGTTGGCAATTTTTATGTCTTCATGGGTGAAGTATCTGTTTAGATATGCCTATTTTTCAATTGAATCATTTGTTTTTTGGTTGTTGAGTGGTATGAGTTCTTTGTATATTTTAGATATTAGCCCCTAATTAGAGGCATTGTTTGCAAATATATTCTCTCATTTGTTGTTTTTTTTTTCTTTTTTACTTTATTGATGGTTTCCTTTGCTGTGCAGAAGCTTTTTAGTCTGATGCAATTCCATTCATTTATTTTTGCATTGACTTCTTTTGCATTTGTGGTTAGTTCATACAGTACTATCTGTGCTCAAATTCTTGAAGTTTAGTACAGATGCTTACTTCTATGCACTTTGTTTCAGGTCCTCTATGGAGGTCTTTAATCTACTTTGAGTTAATTTTGATATATGGTGACAGTTCCCAGTCCAGATTCATTCTTTTGCATGTGGTTTTTCAATTTTTCCAGCTACATTTACTGTAGAGGCTATCTTTTCTTTTATTTATTTTTATTCTTTTCTTTATTTTTAATTTTTAAATGTAATGGGGTGACATTGATTGGTAACAATAATATAGTTTCCAGATGTACAAGTTCACATCACATCACCCATGCATCGCATTATGTGCCCACCACCCTGAATCAGCTCCCCTTCCATCACCATATATCCGGTGCCCACTCCTACCTCCCTCACACCCCACCCTCCCCTCTCCTTCCCCCTCTTCAGATAACCACCAAACCATTGAGTGTGTCCATAATGCTTGTGCCCACTCCCACCTCCCCTCCCACTGTCCCTCGCCACTCCTCCCCTTCCCTCAGGCAATCACCAAGCTATTGAGTGTATCCATAGGTCTCTGTGTCTTTGTTTCTTTCACTTTTATATTCCACCTATAAGTGAGGTCATATGTTTCCTGATTCTTTCAGTCTGACTTATTTCACTTAATAAGATGGTCTCTAGGTCCATCCATGTTATCACAAATGACTGTATTTCATCATTTCTTATCGCTGAGTAGTATTCCATGGTGTAAATGTAACACATCTTGATCCAGTCATCTATCGAAGGGCATTTTGGTTGTTTCCATGTTCTGGCCACTGTGAACAGTGCTGCGATGAACATGCGGGTACAAACATCTTTAAAGATTAAGGTTTTCAGGTTTTTTGGGTAGATGCCCTGTAGAGGGATGGCTAGGTCATATGGTCATTCCATTTGTAATTTTTTGATGAATCTGCATACAGCCTTCCATAGTGGTTGTACCAGTTCACATTCCCACCAGCAGTGTATGAGGGTTCCTTTGCTCCACAGCCACTTCAGCACTTATTATCGCTTGTCTTGTTGATAATAGCCATTCTAAAAGGTGTAAGATGGTATCTCATTGTGGTTTTTATTTGCATCTCCCTAATTGCTAGTAAAATGGAGCATTTTTTTAAAGATTTATTTTTATTGTTTTTGACAGAGACAGAGAGAGAGAGAGCAAGAGAGAGAGAGAGATACAGAGACAGAGAGAAGAGGGAGGGCCCAGAACAGTCTCCATAGTTGCACATCATCGGTTTTTCCACATAGTTTGCATTTTTTTATATATCTGTTGGCCATGTGTATGTCTTCATGAGAGAAGTGTCTGTTTAGGTCTTCTGCCCATTTATTAATTGGTTGCTTGTTTTCTCATTGTTGAGTTGTAGAAGTTCTTTGTATATATTTTATATTAGCCCCGTATCAGAGACATTGTTTGCAAATATTTTCTCCCAGTTGGTTAGTTGCCTCTTTGCTTTGTTGATGGTTTCCTTAGCAGTGCAGAAGTTTTTTAGCTTGATAAAGTCCCATTCACTTATTTGTGCTTTTACTTCCCTTGCCATTGAGGTCAGATTCATAAAGTCCTCCTTGAACCCCAGGTCTATAAGTTTAGTGTCAATGTGTTCTTCTATGCAATTTATTGTTTCCTTTCTTATTTGGAGGTCTTTAATTCATTTTGAGTTAATTTTGGTGTATGGTGAGAGATCTCAGTACACTTTCAGCCTTCTGCACGTGGTTTTTCAATTTTCCCAGCACCATTTACTGAAGAGGCTTACTTTTCCCCACTGTATATTTTTTGCTTCTTTATCAAAAATAATCTGTCCATATATTTGTGGGTTTATTTCTGGGTTTTCAATTCTGTTCCATTGGTCCTTGGGTCTGTTTTTCTGCCAGTACCAAGCTGTTTTGATTACTGAGGCTTAGTACTACAGATAAAAGTCAGGCAGTGAGATGCCCCCCAGCTTTATCCTTCTTACTTAGAATACCTTTAGCGATTCGTGGTCTTTTGTGATTCCATACAAATTTGATAATTTTATTATCTTTTTCTTGAAAGAATGACTGTGGGATTTTGATGGGAATGGCATTGAATCTGTATATTGCTTTGGGGAGTATGGCCATTTTAACTATGTTGATTCTTCCAATCCATGAACATGGAATGTCTTTCCATTTCTTTGTGTCCTCTTTAATTTCTTTTAGCAGTGTCTTATAGTTTTCAGTGTATAAGTCCTTCACATTCTTTGTTAGATTTATTCCTAGGTATTTCATTTTTTTGTTTGCAATGGCAAAGGGAATGGATCTTCTCATCTCTCTTTCTGAAGTTTCATTGCTGGCATACAAAAATGCGGTTGATTTTGGGACATTGATTTTGTATCCTGCGACTTTACTACATTTGTCTATTATTTGTAATAGATTTCTGATAGAGTCTTTAGAGTTTTCTATATACAGGATCATGTCATCTGCAAAGAGTGACAGTTTAACTTATTCTCTCCTGATTCTAATACCTTTTATTCCTTTCTCTTGTCTGACTGCTCTGGCTAGAACTTCCAGAACTATGTTGAACAGCAGTGGTGACAGGGGGCATCCCTGTCTTGTTCCTGATTTTAAGGTAATCGGCTTCAGCTTTTCCCCATTCAGTATAATATTTGCTGAGGGTTTATCATATATGGCCTTTATTATGTTGAGATATTTTCCTTCAATTCCCATTTTATTCAGTGTTTTTATCATAAATGGGTGTTCTTTCATGTCGAATGCTTTTTCTGCATCTATTGAGATAATCGTGTGGTTTTTATCCTTTGTTTGGTTTATGTGCTGGATTACATTGATTGATTTGCGTATGTTGAACCATCCTTGTGCCCCTGGGATGAATCCCACTTGGTCATGGTGAATAATCTTTGTAATGCATTGTTGTATTCTGTTAGCTAAAATTTTATTTAAGATTTTTGCATCTGTGTTCATCAGTGAGATTGGACTATAGTTTTCATTTCGATTTTGTCTTTCCCAGGTTTTGGTATTAGGGAGATATTATCTTCAAAGAAAAAGTTGGGTAGTACTGCCTCCTCTTGAATTTTCTGGAATAGTTTGAGGAGGATACGCATTAGTTCTTCTTTGAAAGACTGGTAGAACTCATTGGTGACACCATCTAGTCCTGGCCTTTGCCTTTGGGCAATTTTTGAATAATTGTTTCAAGTTCTGTATTGTTGATTGTTCTGTTTAGGTTAGCCAAATCTTCTTGGTTCAGTTTAGGTAAACTATATGGTTCTAGAAATTTTTCATTTCCTCTAGGTTGTCAAATTTGTTGGCATAGAGTCTTTCATAATAATCTGTTATGATTGTTTCTATTTCTGCAGCATCAGTTGTAATCGCTCCTCTATCATCCCGTATTCGGGAAATATGAGATTTTTCTTATTTTCCTTTGGTGAGCCTAGCCAATGGTTTGTCAATTTTATTATTTTTTTCAAAGAACCAGCTCTTTGTGGAGTTAATTTTATATACTGTTTTTCTATTCTGAATTTCATTAAGTTCTGCTTTGATTTTTATTAATTCTTTTCTCCTGCTGGCATTGGGGGACCTCTGTTCCTCTCTTTTTAGCTCTATAAGATGAGATGTGAGGGTGTTTACTTGTAGTTTTACTTGTTTCTTGAGATAGGCCTGTAATGATATAAATTTCCCTCTTAATACTGCTTTTGCTGTGTCCCAGAAATATTGGCACGTCGTGTTGTCATTGTCATTCGTTTCTACAAATTTTTTAATCTTTTGTTTTATTTTCTCTTTGATCCAGTCACTTTTTAATAGCACGTTGTTCAATCTCCACATATTTGTGGTTCTCTCTGCACTTGATCTTTTGCAGTTGATGTCTAGTTTCAACACTTTGTCGTCTGAGAATACACTTGGTATGATTTGGATGCCCTTAAATTTGGTGAGGTTGGATTTCAGTCCCAGGATATGGTCTATCCTTGAAAATGTTCCATGTGCACTAGAGTAAAATGTATAGTGTCAGGATGGTATGACCTGTAAATATCAATTATGTCCATTTCCTGCAATGTATCATTTAAAGCTACAATTTCCTTATTTATTTTCTGCTTGGATGATCTGTCCAATGTTGCCAGGGCGGTGTTTAGATCCCCTACTATAATTGTATTTTTGTCAGATTCTCCCTTTAGATCTGTTAGTAGTTGCTTTATAAATTTTGTTGCTTCCTGATTGGGGGAATATATATTGGTGAGTGTCATGTTTTCTTGTTGTATTGTCCCTTTTATCAAGATGTAATGTCCATCTTTATGTCTTATTATATTTTTTTATCCTGATGTCTTTTTCATCAGAAATCAGTATGGCCACACCAGCTTTTCTCTGACTGCCATTTGCCTGGAGTATTGTTTTCCATCCTTTTACCCTGAGTCTATGTTTGTCCCTGTGGCTGAGGTGTGTCTCTTGTAGGCAGCATATGGTTGGATTTGTTTTTTAATCCAGTCTGCTACCCTGTACCTTTTTATTGGTGAATTCAGTCTATTTACATTCAGGGTGATGATTGATATATGAGTATATCTCATATCCATTTCTTCTTTCCTTTTTATTTTTTGTTGTCACAACTTTTCTTCATTTATTTTGACTTCTGGATTCAGGTCAGATAGCCTCCTTCAGTATTTCTTGGAGTGCCAGTTTTGAGCTGGAGAATTCTCTCAGCTTCTGTATATCTGAAAAGGTCTTAATTCCTCCTTCATATCTAAAGGTTAATTTTGCTGGATAGTTGATTCTTGGCTAGAAATTTCTCTCCTTTAATATTTTGACGATTGGGCTCCACTCCCTCCTGGCTTGCAGAGTTTCTGCTGATAAGTCTGGTGGACAACCTGATAGTTTTTTCCTTTGAAAGTTATATTTTGTTTTTTTCCTGGCAGCCTTGAGGATTCTTTCTTTGTCTTTGATTCTTGTCATCTTCAGAACAATATGCCTTGGAAAAGATCTGCTAGGGTCTAGGAAGCTAGGGCTCCTGTTTTCCTCTTGTATTTGGGGCTGTAATTCTTTCCAGAGGCTAGGGAAATTTTCATCCACTATTTGTTTTAGTAGACTCTGAGAAGATTTCATCTCGCTTCCTTCTGGTACCCCTATTATTCTAATATATCTATAATGTTCTTTCTGATGGAGTCAGAGTGTTCTTGTAGGGCTTTTTCATTTCTCTTGATTCTCCTTTCCCTTTCTTCTTCCCTCTGTGACATTTACATGTTTCTATCTTCGATTTCACTCATCCTTTCCTCTAGCTGGTCAGCCCTGTTTCCAATGCTGGTCAGTTCTTTTTTCAGCTCTCCCATGATGACTTTCACTTTGAGGAGTTCCTTTTGGTTCTGCTCTAGCTTCTCAATTTTGTTGGTAAAGTACTCATTTTGCTCAGAAAATTTCTTGTTGAGTTCATTTAACTGTGTCTGGGTACTTTGCCAGCATTCAGTGAGCTCTCTGAGTGTCTTGATTAATGCAGCCCTAAATTTTGTTTCATTTAGATTTGATTCCAAGTGTGCAAGGTCCTTTAGTATAGAGTGCCCCTGATTTTCTGGAGGGGCTTTGGATTCTGAGGTGTGCATTCTTTTTGCCTTGTGCATGAGTCTGATTTCCCTCTGGGGGGTTGCCTATCAGGTGGGCTTCTCAGTTTTGGGAGGAGGAGATTTTGGGAGAGGGTTGGGGGAAGCAGTCAGTTCTGTGCTTTGGGGCTGTTCTTCAGGTTGCTGTCTTAGCCCTTAGAAGGTAGGGTAGTGAAGGTGTGGCTCTGTGGGAGGGGGCCTGTGACTAAGTGCTAGGGTGGCCCTAAGACACAATAGCAGATTCCTTTGTCCGCAGGGAAGATGGTGGTTCAATGCGGGTGTGGCGAGCAGCTCGGGGCTTTTTATCCCCTCTGGCCAGGCTTCTTTTTTATCGAGTCTGTGAGCCTGCCTCCCGGGGTGGCAGCTCAGCAGTGGTGCGGCGTGGGAGCGGGGCTTGGCAGAAGCTCAGCCGCAGCTCAGCGGGCTGCTCTGCAGAGTCTCAGGGCACTCCGGATTTACTCTAAGCATGTCTAATGCAGCCGAGCGTGCTCCCTCCGTGTCCACTGTGCTGCTGCCCTCACTCCAAGAGCCCTATCTTCAAAAGGTGCTCCCTCACAGTCAACTCTAGGAGCTCAGCTGTATCTCCTCTGTGAATCAGGGGTGCCGAGCTGCTGTGGGCTGGTGCCCTGCTCTCACCCTGCCCACCTGGGAAGTGCAGCCGCCCTGCTCCACAGTCCCTGTTTTACCTTAGGATCTGTGATCTGATTAGGGTACTGCATGATGCCCCTTGAGTTCAGATGTTAAATTGTCCCCAGTCTTGTGGGGCTTCCACGCTCCTTAGGTCTTGGCTTCCAGCCCGCCCTTGATCTAGCTCCATTTTGACCATAATCCCCCAATCCCCCTTTGTTTTTGCTAGCCCCAGGCCGCGCTCCGCGTCCCTGTTCCTGAACTGCTCCTCTTACCCTTCCCTCTCCTGTTCTCCCTTTTTTTCTCAAACCTTTGTGCGTAGTTCTGCATCGTGTGGTTCTCTCAGTCAAGGGTGCTTCTCAGGGTTTCCCCTGTGGATTCCCCTTTGTTCATAAGTCCTTTCCCAGGTAGGTGTCTGGGTTCTCTTCTCATGACGCCATCTTTCTCTATCTCTAGAATTCTTGGTGACTCCTATCTTTTCTTTATTGTATGTTTTTTGCTCCTTTTTCAAAAATTATCTGTCCATATATTAGTGGGTTTATTTCTGGGGTTTCAATTGTGTTGCATTGATCTGTATGTATATTTTTCTGCCAACACCAAGATTTTTTGATTATCAATAATATGCTTTGTAGGATAGACTGAAGTTCATGAGCATGATGTTTTCAACCTTATTCTTTATTCAGAGAAATGTTTTGGCAATTCGGGGTTTTGTCTGGTTCCACACCAATCTGATCATTTTTTAAATCTAATTCTCAAAAGAATTTTTGTGGAGTTTTAATAGCAATTGCATTAATTATTTACATTGGTTTGGGTAGAATGCCCATCATAACTCTGTTGATTCTTCCAATCCATGATCATGGCATATCTTTCCATTTCTTTGTATCTTCTTCAATTTTTTTTAAATTGTGCCTTATAAATTTTTGTGTATAAGTCCTTCAGGTTCTTTGTTGATTCCTGAGTATTTTATTCTTTATTTCTGATTGCGAAAAGGTATTGTTTTTCTCATTTCTTTTTTCAAAGTTTTGTTGTTTGTATATAAAAATGCTGTGTATTTTTGTACATTGATTTTGTATCTTACAACTTTATTTGTTTGTGAGTTTTAGTAGTTTTCTGATGACGTCTTTAAGGATTTTTATATAAAGGATCATGTCATCTGCAAAAAAGTGACAGTTTAACTTCTTCACTGCCAATTTGGATGCCTTTTATTTCTCCTGCCAGATGGTTATAGCAAGAACATATAACACTATGTTGAATAGCAGTGGTTGCAAAAGACATCCCTGTCTTGTTCTTGATGTTAGAAAAAAAGGTTTAAGTTTTTCCCCAATCATTATGACATTCACTGAAGGTTTGTCATATATGGCCTTTATTATTTTGATGTACCTTCCTTTCATACCCATTTTATTAAGTGTTTTGATCATAAACTGATGTGGTATTTTGTCCAGTGCTTTTTCTGCAACAGTTGTTATAATCATGGTTATTAACTTTCATTTTGTTTATGTGGTGTATCACATTTATCAAATTGCATATGCTGAATCTTCCTTGTGCCCCTGGGATGAATTCCACTTGATCGTGATATCTAATCTTTTTATTGCATTGTTGTATTTAATTCACTAGTATTTTGTTTAGGATTTTTCATCTGTGTTCATCACAGATATTGATCTATAGTTTTCTTTATTTGTGTGATATTTTTACCAGACTTTGGTATTAAGGTAACGTTGGCCTCATGGAATGAGTTGAGAAGTATTGACTCTTTAATTTTTAAAAAAAGAGAAGGATAAGTGTTGGTTTCTCTTTGAATTACAGGCAAAACTGGTTAATGAGGCCAGTTGGTCTGGGACTCTTGCTTTTGTGGAGGTTTTGGATAATTGTTTCAATTTTCTTACTGTTGATTGGTCTGTTTAGATTATGCTGTTCTTATTGCTTCCATTTAGATAGCTTCCATATTTTTCTAAAAACTTGTCCATTTTTTCTAGGTTGCAAAATTTGGTGGCATATAGGCCTTCATAGTATTCTTGCATTATCCTTTGTTTTTCTGTGGTATCAGTTGTAATTTCCCCTCTTTCATTTCTCATTTCTATTATTTGAGTGTTTTTTCTCATTCTCTTGGTGCTTAGCCAGGAGGTTGTCAATCTCATTTTTCCCCCTAAGAATCAGCTATTTGTTGCATTAATTTTTTTCTATTATTTTTCTATTTTCTACTTAATTTAGTTCTGCTTTAATTTTTATTATTTCTTTTTTCCTGCCTACTTTGGGTGTTTTTGTTGTTGTCCTATTCTAGTACGGTAGGATACAGAAGTAGGTTGTTTACTTGTGATATTTCTTGTTTCTTAAGATAGGCCTGTAGTGATACAAATTTCCATCATTACTGCTTTCCCTGCTATCCCAGAAATTTTGGTATGTTGTGTTTTTATTGTCAATTGTTTCTATATATTTTAAAATCTGTTTTATTTATTTTTGGATCTGGTCATGTTTCAATAACATGCTGTTTAATCTCCATGTATATGTGATTTTTCCTGCTTTCTTTTTGTAGTTAATTTCCAATTCCAAAGATTTTGATCAGTGAACACACTTGGTATGATTTAAATCTTCTTAAATTTGCTGAGAATAGCCTTGTGTCACAGTGTGTGGTCTATCCTTGAAAATGTTTCATATGCATCAGAAAAGAATGTATTGTCATGTGTTGTAGGATGAAGTATCCTGTAAATGTCAACTTTGTCCAACTGCTGTAATGTATCATCTAAAGTGGATATTTCTTTATTTATTTTCTGTTAAAACAATCAGTCCATGGCTGTCATTGGGTTGTTTAAGTTCTCTACTATAGTGGTGCTTTTGTCAGGTTCTTCTTTTCGATCTGTGGGAAGTTGCTTTTTAAATTTTGGTGCTTCTTGGTTGAGGGCATATATATTAATACATGTCATGTCTTCTTGTTGCATTGTCCCTTTTATTATTATAAAATATCCATTTTTTCTCTTATTATCTTTTGTTATCCTAAAGTCTGTTTTGTCAGATGTTAGTACAGCTACAACTGCTTTTCTCTGGATGCCATTTGCTTGGAGTACTTTTTTCCTCCCTTTTACTTTGAGTCTGTATTTGTCCTTCTGACTGAGGTGTGTCTCTTGGAAGCAGCATAAAGTTGGTTTCTGTTACATTTAGGGCGATAATTGTTTTATGATAATTTCTTTAGACATTTTATCTTCTTTTATTTTCTGGCGGCTTTTTTTTATTATTGCTTCTCTTTTTTATTCTAATTGACTATTTTAGTTTGATGGTGTTTATGATGGTTTTCTCTCTCTCTCTCTTTTTTGTTTTTTGTTATGTGTCACAAGTCTAAGTTCTTTTTGAGTGGTTACCATGAACTTTATGTAAAAAAAAAGTTTCATATATGCAGTGGTTATTTTTCTTAAGGATGTTTCTTACCTCTATTCTCTTTGGAAATTTGCATCTTCACTTTGTCCCCTTTTATGTGTTTTGATTTACAATTTTATCCCTATTATTTTTTCATTTTGTTTTAGGTCCTATCACCTCCTTTAGTATTTCTTGCAATGTCAACATTATGCTGTAGAATTTCTTCAATTTCTGTACATTTGAAAAGGCCTTTATTCCTTCTTATATCTAAAGGATAACTTTGCTTGGTAGAAGATTTTGGCTGGTAATTTGTCTCTTTTAATATTTTGAATATTTGATTCCCCTCCTTTCTGGTCTGTAGAGTTTCTGTTGAGAAATCTGATGGTCTGGTGGGCTTTTCTTTATAGGTTATGGTGTTATTATTTTTCTGGCTGACTTGAGAATTATTTCTTTGTCTTTGATCTTTGACATCTTCAGTATAATGTGCCTTGGCGGTCTGCTAGGATAGAAGTAGCTAGGTGTCCTGTTTCCTTCTTGAATTTGAGGTTACAGTTTTATCCATAGATTTGGGAAATTCTCATTTACTATTTGTTTGAACAAATTCTCTGTGCCCCTCTAGTCCTCTGCTCTCTCTGAAATACCTATTATTCTTATGGTATTTTTACAAATGAAGTAAGACAGTTCTTGTCGATATCTTTAATTTCTTTTAGCTCTTAGGGCTTCCTCTACTTCCTTTTGTGACATTTCCAATTTTCTGTCTTTGATTTCAATTTTTTTTCTCCATTTAGTCAGCTATGCTGGCTATGCTATTTTTTCATTCTTTTATTGTGTTATCTCCAGAATTTCCATTTGCTTTTTTTTATAGATTCAATTTTCTCTATGAGATCACTTAGCTTCGTCTGTGTACTCTGCCAGTTTTATTTTCATTGGTGTTATTCAATGGCAGAATGAGGTTTCAGCTATTTTCTCATAACCTATTTCTATCTTCCTAGAAGATGGGTTTCTCTTTGAATCACGCTTTCTGGTCTCTGCATGCCTCCTCTTTGGGAAGACATGGTGGGTGATGGTATTCTCTGCCTCTAAGATTCCACTGTAGTCATAAGCCACTACAACGGTGCTTCACAATTTTCCTAGATCTCTCTGCTGGCTTCAGTTGGAAGAGTGGGGGAGGGGTTTGTTGGGAAAGGCGCAGGTTATTTTTGTGTCACAGGGTGATGGTAGCTTCCCAGCAGTAGCTCACCGAATGCAGCCTCTAGATGGGGCTGATGGGGTTAACTTTGGGAGAGAGCAAGTTGAAGCAGCCAGCCTCTGTGTCCAAAGCCATGCAGGGCTCTGGCTGGGGCCCTACCTCTTTGAGAACCACTCTTCACTTCAGAAGCCAGCACATGCCTACAGCCTGCTCTCTGTCCACCAGAACATCTGCTTCCTGCTTCAGTTGCTGTCATTGTGCTCTATGGACTTCTAGCTCCTTCCCCCAACCCAGGCTCTTGCCGCTGGATCCTCACTCCAGTAACTTGTGCCAATGTCTGGCTTCTGCTGGTGCCTCACTCTGGCCTCCTGCACTACACTATGGCTGCCCATGCCATGCCACAGATGCTCCCCCTGTGCCCCCACCATGCCATCTTGCCACAAACAGCCAACCCTGCTTCTGTCACCCACCCCACATTTTGGCAGATAGCACCACTGCCTTTGTCTATTCTAGGCCTCCAACCAGCCCAGAGTCACTCTGCACCAAGACCTCTGCTCCCACACTTTCAACTCACTCAATCTCTCCTCTGCTGGTCACTAGGATGGTCTCTGTGTTAGTCACTGGGCATGTCTCCAGGTTGTACTGTGCAGCATGTCTCTGCACTGCTCCCTTTCTTTCTCTCTTACTCACCTCCCTTTTCCTGGCTTTAGGCGTTTTCTTGTGAAGAATGTGTTCCTCAGCCAAGTCTGTGTGTTGCTTAGTATTCTCTGGTTGGATTTTAGTTGTTTAATTTGTTGTTCTTTCCAGGAAACATTTAAAGAGCTCCTTTCATACTGCCATTGTGATGATATCTACATGTTCTAGTACTTTTTAAATTATAAAAGTTTAAATTATTTTCAGTAGTTTTTCCAATAAATTCTGATTAACTTTTACCCTCATCTCAGCTTTCTCCCATTATTCACTCCTTGTCTCTATTTGCCTTACCTATGTCAGAATAATCTTTCTGAATTGTTAATTTGATCATCTAACTTATTTTCTTTTAAGCATTTGACAACAACCCATGCTGTCTAAATGATCAAAGTCAATTCCTTAGCATTCGCAGCCTTCACAAGCTGTCCTGAGATAGGACTACTTTCCTGATGCAATCAATTCCAAAGAGACAAAATACACAAACTTCAGGGCCTTCAAAGTGCATGAACTTTTGTGTCCACATATTTTTGTACATGTTCTTGTTATCTCTGCCCTGAATGCCCTTTCCCAGTTCCACCTTGTAGTAAACTCCAAATCCTTCTTTAAGGGACATGTCACAAACTTGAAACTGAAGCCTCCCTTGACTTTTCCCACTTGCAAGTAGAATTATTAACTTACTCTTCTCATCACCTTAAGCTACCACAAAATTCATACTCTCTCTTTTTCTGGTTGCATATACAGTTATTTAATCAGAGCAATATAGAAACTATAAGTCATACAACATCTTTAATTATTCATTTAAGAGCAATTTATTTGCTTTACTTTCCATTCATTGTGTACAGATTTTACTATTTGACCACTGATAAGATTTTTCATCCTAAATTCACATCAGATTCAGGTAAAAGAGAGCCTGCCTATCCCCACTGATATACCACTTACGATTTTCTGCTAGGCTGTAAATTCATTCTACATATTGTTTGTATTTTATTGCCCTAGAATACCTGACACTTACATAACGTATACTAGGTACTTAATAGCTACTTTTGTTTGTTTGTTCATTAGTCTCTACAGCAACCTGAGGTCTTAGTGGTATGCAGATGTGAAACTTTTATCCCCTATAATTTTTCTGAGTCTCAAGACTCATTTGTTTGTTTTTTAATTTATTTTTGTTTAATTTAACAACAAGACCCTATTTTTTTAAGAACATTTTATTGTTGACTACAAAGACAGAAAATTCATATACAAACTTAAATAAAATTGTGACATTTATTAACCCCTAATCCTATGGAGTCTTATAGATAAGACATTAACTTGTCCCAGCAATTGTTGCAATTCAAGTCAGCTGGCTAATTTCTCCGTCTTTTTTTTTTCCCCTAACCCTAACCCTAACCCTAATAATTTATTTTCTAGAAGTAGAGTAATATCAAAGGGAGGATGACTAAGGGATGAAAGTAGAGCCTCCTTTAAATTCCCAAAGTAGAAAAATTATTGTATTAATATATAAAATAATTGCGATTAATAGAAATGAAGGTTCCATTTTTATTGGTGTTACACACTGGCAAAATGAGGTTTCAGCCATTTTCTCATTACCTATTTCTATCTTTCTCTTTTCTTCAATTTTTTCAAGTCAAAATTATATTTCTGTAAATATTAGCATTGTTAGATTATCTATATTGCCCAGTCTTTGGTTCAAATTCTTGCTCCTAGAGGCAGAATTTATTTCTCTGTGTAGTTATTTATTATACTTCTCAGAAGAGGGCAGGAGAGTACAGCATAACTAGGAGACATCCTAGGTCTTTCTGGAAGAACTTTAGCAGTATGCATCCAAGTGCTTCATAGAATACACAAGTGACTTTTGTACATTAGAAATTTCCTGGGCAGTAAGTATTCAAGAACGTAATTTAAAAATATATATTAATGGTCCTATCAAAGTGGAGATTACTTATGTAGGAATAAATCTATGTAAATCAACAATTATTATTCCACTCAACAAACACTGTGATAAAGTTATATACAAAAGGCCACAGGAAAAAAGAGTGGTCAATTACTTGATAAGTTAGGGAAAAAAATTGAGAAGGTAACATTTGAGTTGAGTTGAAATTAGTCAGAGATGTAAAGCATGACATTTTAGGGAGAATAGAAAAGAATGAAAACTTGTCCTTTCATTACTGGAGCACAGGAAAACACATATGTAGGTAGATGGTAGTAGGGAGAATAATAACATTCATTGTTATGGAAAAAAGTATGCTGGAATCTGATCATAAACACACTCTAGGTAGGGAAAAGAAATTTATCTTAAAAATATTTTTGGGGAAACACTAAAATTTTTAATTAAGTATTATTTTAATTCAGGTAATAGAAGAAAAGAAGTAGGTTTGAGCTAAAGCATTATGAGTTTATTTTTAGTTCTGATATTTTGGAAGTGCCAATAATACTTTCTGTGAAAGATTATAAATAGCAGCTATTATTGATGAGTGTGGGGCTGCAGGTATTGGTTGTAAAATAATTTACTTGTATGGCAATTGGAGTTATTGGCTTAGATGAATACTGCAAAGGAGACTGTTTAAAGCAAGCAATACAAAGGGAAATAAAGACATCAATTACTAAAGGCATCTTTCAGAGATTTATATTTTTTTTACTGAGAAAATCTATATCTTAAAATACAAAATAATTTTAAATTCAGAGAAAATGTTATGTTCAAAACTGTTAATTACATTCTCAAAGATAATTCTTGAGATATCTGCACAATCCTTTTCTTATGACCATTTCTCCAAATTTACAAGGGGCATGTCTCACTAGCTGCCATCTTCATATATTGACAATTAAAGTTAGGTGGATACCTAACACAAATGAAGTCAATCAGATTATCTTTTTTTTTTTTTTTTAACATTGAACTGAAGGACATGTAGGTTGAGAGTTAGTAGTAGAATCTACGTCAATAGCTGAGTAAAAAAGAATCTTACAAACAATTTCCCATGGAGAGCCTCAGAACCTCCAGTCTTAGAACTAAAAATTATGTTCAACATCACCTTGAATTGTAAAGGGCACCTACCTAAAACTTTCTTTCTTCTTTTTTTAATATATTGCTTAATCTAAGTAATGTTGTTTCTATCATGTTCAATCAAAGTAATTTAACTAAAAATACATTGTTTATTATAGCAAAAAGTAGAAGACAAAATATCTTAATGGCCTAATGATAGTAGAATACACACACACATATATATAGTGAATTTCCTAATCAAAATACTTATATAATACTTATTTAATAATAACTTATTAAACATCATATTTATGAAGAGCATGTACTAGCCTACAGAACAACTTACAGAACAACTTATAATGCATAGACACAGTAAAACTAGAAAACCAAAATCTGCTCATATTACATAATGATAATTATTTACAATATGTATTGAGAAATAAAAATCAAGTGTTAAAACAAACTATTTGGGAAAAGATATTTTTTAATTCATAGTAAAATCCCTACTTTGTAATAAAACTTTAAAAACATATTAGTATTTAAATATTTATTATTTTGTGTAATTTCTGAAAATGAAATACATACTTATTATAACAGTAAAAGTAATAGGAAAAAAGCAAGCAAAAGTGAAAATTTCATACTCAGTCAAGGTAACCAGTCTGGAGTAAGGGTATATATAACACAAATACGTATTATATTTAATGCACCGTAATTCATTTTACACACACACACACACACACACACAAAACTTGTGGGTAAGAAAAAGAAGCCATTAAAAGAAAGTGCACTTTCTTTAATAAAATATTCTGGATAGAAAATTATAATATTTTTTAAGTGAAATCCATCTTAAAGTTATATTCTCCTCAGCCCTACAAAAGAATGTAGAAACAGAGGCCCTTACTGTTATCTCCCCACAATCTTATTTTTTTCCCTGAGATTCTCTGAATCCTACCCTGAGCAGCCACGTGCCAGAGGAATGGCCGTCAGCTTTACAGTGTGGCTTGATGGTAAAATTCTGTTTGTGTGCATAAATCTATACATAATTGTAGAACTGGGTAAAAATTATTTCAGTGTATATATGAAAATAACACAATGCAAACATGTATTTCTCATGGATGAATGTTAGTCTGTCTTCTAGGCATAATCAGGTAACGTAGACATTAGGTGAGATTTCTCTGTCCCTAATACCACAAAAGATGGTTCTAAAGCCCCATTTCAACTACAGATTTTGCAAGCCCTGAACTTTAGAATTCTGTGAGTTCCCTTGCTTATTACTAAGACTTTTTTCTGATTCTGCTCAATTTATTATTTTTTCTCACCTATGACTCTTTCTATAATGTATTTGTTTCTTCCCTTAGGCCATTCCAAACACCACACAAAATTTTTGTGTATGTAGTCAACTTACTAGACATTTGTGTGAGGGAAAGGGGAACAGTGTCATATTGTTACAGAACTCATTACACTTTATAGCTCAATACTCAACACTGTCATTCTTCAGAGACTGCCATGTTCTTGGACATCCCGTTATTTATCTTGCTTTTTCAGTTCCACATCTAAATACCTACTTATTTTAGAAAAAAAAAATTTTGTCTATTTTTTTATACTTCATTATTTTGTTAATGTCTTTCTCAAGACATTTAAATTATACCCAATCTCAATTACCTTACTGGGATATTTAAAAAAATAATACAGTTATGTCCCTAAAAGAAATTTGAATGATAATGTAAAACATCTTTTAAACTAAAAATTATCAATTTATTGAAATACAAATTTCTATTTTTCAGTTATTTAAACCTAATTTAAATTATATTAGTATAATATACTACACAACTTTTAGATTATTTAAATATTAATATAGTTATTTTTAAATTCCTAAACCAGCATTTGGATTGTCTCACAGCCTTCATTATGAACTACTAAACTCTTTCGACAATGTTGTTTTCTTTTACTTTTCTGTGTGTCTTATTTCCTCAATGGTCACAATTGTAGATAACAGTAAAGACTGAGGTAAGTAGCGTTTATACCTGTAAATGAGCACAACTCTTTTTTTGTCAGGCTGTTGTGTATGTTTGGTAAAGAATGAAGAGTAAGTAAGTTAATCTATTGATTCATGTCATAGTGGGCTGTTGATCCCTGTTTAGTGTGAGACTTGCACCACAGAGGTGGGGCTCTTTCCAATTTATTACATTTCTATAGCAATAGATGATTGATGTGTATTACTCTGTAAGAAGCTTCTGTTGGGAAACAGATGGGAAGTTTTTGGTTGTCTTGGTACAATTGCAGTCTTAGACAGATCCTTTGGTCCTGGGGTTCAAAGGTAGGACTTTTGCAGCATTTCTCTTTCTTTCCCAATCTTAGCAGTCAAGCTTTGCCTTGTGTCTGGATAGTCTTGGGTGGCAGAAAATATCTTGCCCCTCCTTTGGTGGTAGTAGACAATTATTTTATATCAATAAGAGATCCTGTGCTCAAGTGAGTTTCCTGCCCGTCTCAGGAAATGAAGGCTTTGAGTTCCACTTTTCTTCCCATAGAAAGACACCTTTTCTTAGGTGGGTTTCCTGATCTTTCACAGTAGGAGATTACTGTCAGTGTTAATTGATCTGTTGACTGAGTGTGTCCTCTCAAAATTCCAATGTTGACACATCAATCCCCCATCAAATAGTATAAGGAAGTGGAGCCTTTGAGATGTAACTAGTTTTAGATAAGATCATGAGAGTATAATTTGCATATTGAATTAGTGTACTTATAGAGAAGAAAAAGAGACATCATAACTCACTCTCTTCACTATGTGAGGTTACAGCAAGAAGACAGGCCCTCAGGAAAAGCCTCATCAGAACTTGACCATGCTGGCCTCCTGATCTCACATTTTGCAGATTTCAGAACTCAGAAAAATAAATGTCTTCTATTTAAGCCATAAAGTCAATGGTTATATTTTTAGAGTAGTTTGAGCTGACTAAGGTACTCATGCTAGCTGTCGTGGGTGCAAGAGTTTCCTTCTGTTCCCTCAGTGGCAAACAATTTTGCTTCATATGAGGAAGTGTCTGGGAATGTAAGAGTTTTTTGTCTGTCTGCCATAGAGGGAACTTTTCTTACTTCTGCAACTCTTTCTCCATTTTTTTTATTGTAATTACTGGGTAGCGACCCGTGTAAAAGAGCATTCAAGTGAGAACAGACTTTTTTTGTTGTTCTTCTGAGACTCAAAACTTTTATACTAGCCTTCATTCCACATTTAAAAAAATGTGTTAATATCTTGGATATCTTCTTATTATACAATTTCATTGCACTTTCCTCTTACTCTCATGTTCTACCTAAAAGAAAAAGAGACTATGCATTCTGTCTCTCACAGGGGCTTGGGATTTTACCTGATTACCTTGTGATCTTGGCTTCTGGTCAGTTCAGTAAGGTCACCTTTTATTGATGATCTAGCTTTTGTGTCATTAGATGGGAAGCAATATATTCCTAAGATTTCTTACATCCTAAATGAAAGCAAAAGTCCATAACATACATAGAATATTTATTTATTTATTTTTATTGTTTTTTTGACAGAGATAGAGAGAGATACAGAGACAGAGACAGAACTGAACTGGGAGAGCTCCCAGTTCAGCATATGGTTCCACACGGGCCGGGGCCGGGATTCGATCCCTGGTCCCCGGCGCTGCAAAGTGAGCACTCAACCCACTGAGCCATCCCGGCTTCCCCCATAACATACATAGAATATTATTTCTCATTAATTTTTTACTACAAAATATTTTTTTTAATTATGGGTAGTATAGGTGGATTTACTAGTATTTTTAATGGCTGCATAGTAGTTCATAACTCACACAGGTAAGCTAAGATTTATATACTAGTGTATGCACTTCATATAAAAATATAGAAGTAATGTAATATTAAAAATGTTACTTAAAAGTTAACCTTGAAGTATGAGAGTAGGTAAAATATTAGGTTAACTTCCATTAAAAGCAAGTTCAGTTACTGAAAGAAAATAGGTAAAATTACATTAAAATTGCAGGATCAAAAGTAACATAAAATAAAGGATTTCTATTATAGCTAAGTTAGGTAGGAGGAATAGGCAATGGGAAAAGTTCATGTTTCTATCACTAATTGCAGCAAAATTAAGGAACACAAGCCATTACAAATGAAACTTATTTTGCTAACAATATAAAATTTAGTAATTATGTATATAATGCTAGGTTCTTTGCTAAGACTTAGGAACATTAAAAAAATCAAATATTTATGCACACAGAGCTTATGGAGACCAGTGCCCATATACATTGGGGACTGGATTGAAAAAGGATTTATAGAGACAAAACATCAAAGTCTGGTTGTAAAGAATGAATATGTTTGTCACACAGAGATCACAAAAGTATAAGCTGAAGTAACAGCTTGTATAAATGCATGCAAGTACAAAAATTATTTTCCTGAATTGAAGAAAGCATCTTACAATAATAATATCTATGTTTGTCATATTATTTATTTTTTTCATTAATATAAAATCTGCAAGCCTGCCACTCCCAATGTAAGAAAATAAACAACCAAGCTAAGAATTCAAAACTTATAACATTTTACAGCCAAAAAAAAAAACAAAAAACCTAAATAAAATAGCCAGGCCACACAAAATCAGCAATATCTTACATATTTTTATTTTGCATTGCTCATATACTTGTGACTTTTATCACTAAATAAAGAAAACTACCAAGTGACTAGTTTCACAGTAAAATAGTCAATAATTGCTAGACAATGCTTAAGTAACAAATAAACCTGAACAACCTCTGCAACTATAAAGATGTTGATAAGGATAACATGTCTCATTTCATTAGCTTTATCCAAGTGAAAACTAATAGATCTAGACTGCTCTACTATCCCCGAGTCTTCCACTTCCAGTCTTGAAAGTAAAAGAGCATGCTCATGAAAAAGGCACTCCCACTCTTAATATCATTGGAGAGTGATAGATTAATTCTTCCTATTAGCCACTGAGGAGAACCAGAAACATAACCCCCACTTGGCATAATATGGGGCTGGGAAATGTAATTTAATTCTGAGCCTAGGAAAAGGAAATAGTTTGATGAATAAACTATATTTTCTCCTTTATAATCATCTATAACTAACTAAATGAGCCTTTGTAACTTTAGAAGTAAATCATATGGAAGAATACAAAATAAGTTAATATTTTAAGATTATTCAGAATACCATCCTGAGATAAATTACTGTTAACATTTTGACATGTTTTCTTACCATACTTTTTCTAAGTATATATTTTTCTATTAAAGATTATATTGAATGAAAAAAATGGGGTAGAGTTCTATTAATTAACATTATAATATGCATTTCACACTGTATTGTATTATATATAATTGAAAATGTTATATATATAATTTAATGGCTTCACATAATCCCATCATATGTTTATAACATAATTTCTTATTTTTGAAGTATCTGTCCCCAATGTTTAATTAAAACACAATGAATGAATTTCTCTATAAAAATCTTTATATTACTTTAGATTATGCCCTTGTGGTAAATTCAGAAAGATGAAATTATTCTGTCATAGTACATGATTATTTTTAAGGCAGTGTAAAACTATTTCAACATTGCCTTTCAACTGTTTTTTTTCCAATTTAAAATCCTACGAGCAGTGTGGGAGAGAACACATATTCCAAAACTATAACTGGTTCTGCTTCGGCAACCTGATACTTAAAACTGAAAACCTCTCAGCCCATACCACAGACTATATAAAAACTTAAGATAATAAAAAAATATAATTATAACCCCCTTTGCCTATGCAATAAACATGATTTTGACTTTCCAAATACAAAATAGATGTTCTCCTATGATTTGATTGCTCTTCACCAGGCAAACTGAGTGATAAGGTTTGTAAATTATCACTTCCTATAATGTAATCCAACTATTAAAAACTAAAACTTACAGTTAAGGCCAAAGTTATGTCATCACATTCTTTCCCGCCTATTATTTCATGAAGCTGAAGAAGGAGAATAAGAATTTTGACTCTTCTATTAAGTACCCAGCTTCACTAATTCCTCTGGTTTGCATCACTTGGTTATAGGAAACATTTTGCTTTGTAAAGCTTTCTTCACATATATTGCTAGACATGCTAATTGCTACTATTTCACTCAATATAGGTATCTTAATGATCTGCCTATGTTTTCACGTAATCATAATGTTTGTGTGCTTTTCTGATGGGGATATAGTTCTTCTGCCCTTGATAATGATTTCAAATTAATCAACAATTAATAACGTATGTGCATCTGTTTCAGTGAACACACAGAGTAAGAGTGGGTATAGGCACATACTAAGTGAATTCAGTTATGGTATAAACTCCTTTCCTGAGTTTCAAGGAAAACATCCAGAAATATGGCACTTATCAGACAACTGTTAACCACTTTTCAAATGCTAGTTTTGTTAAGACTAATATATGCCCATACAAATTGTTCTACTGACTTTGTTTTATTTTTATTTTGAAAAAAAATTTTATGCCCTAAAGTTATCATTACTTGGCTCTATGAATGCCAATCACAATTAACATATGAAACAGAACCAACTGGCTCCAGTACTACATAGAAATAGCTATTCCCTGTGATGCTGAAATGGCTCTGCAAGTTAAGTTCTAACCTTGCCCGGAGGTCCAAGGATTGAATATCAATGCTGGCTCATGTGGACCCATATACTGAACCAGGGTGTAGCCCCCAGTTTAGTTTTCACCATGGTAGGCCTCTCATGTGGGAGGTCCCTGGTTTGGCCTCCAGCTCAAGAGGGCATGGCTCCCATGCAAGAGGCCCTCAGCCAGGTTACTGCCTTGTGTGGCCCCCTGCCCACCTGTATGAAATAAAACTAGTTCAAAAATTGATGGCATACAACTATGGAGACTGCTCTGGGCCCTCCATCTTCTCTTTGTCTCTATTTCTGTTGCTCTCTTTCTGTCAAAAACAATAAAAATAAATCTTAAAAAAAAAAAAAAGACAGAGAAACAGCTATTCCCTTTCCATTTTTTTCTGGCGAGTCCAGTCATTCATAAGCAACTATCTTGGAAAGTTATTTTCTGACCTATCTGCAGTCTGTACTTGATTCCTTTTCATTCACATGCTTTAGTAGCATAGAGTTATATTGCTTTGTGTTGAGAGGGCAAAGAGGAGACAAATCTTAGTATGACACTGCTGGGGCATGCACACAAATGGCTCAAGTCAGCCAAAAGGAAAGGCTGTAAATCATGATCTGAAGGAGATTGATAATTGTGAAATATTCTCTCAGGATGTCAAAGAGTTGTTTGCTTCTGAGGTTTAAAAAATATTTTTTTTGTGGAAGGCTTTATCATTAAGGTGGATGATGTGTCTAAAACCAAAGAGAGGAGGGTGAGGTAGGAGAGAGTAAAATAAAATGAGAGGAAGAAAGAGAGAGGGGGAGAGAGAGAGAGAAACAAATTCTTGTGACAGCACAATAATTTGTATTCTTTTGTATGAGAAAAAGACAAGAAGTTTCACCATTTATCTCACTGGCAGTTATGATTTTTTAAGGTTTTCTTTGAGGTGTGTGTGTGTTACAAACTTGAAATTTATTGTTTTGTGATTTGTATCTTCATTTGCAAGGTATATAGAATCTAAAGTTTGTAGGTATGGCACTATCATTAGACCTACTTTATATACAGTAGGAGACCATTTTTAAGCACAGATCTTTGGTTTACAATAAATTAGTTCTTTTGGCAGAAGCTAACTTTTCTTTTATGAGGTGTTAAGAAGGGATGGCATCACCAATTCAAAAAAATTCACTAAATTGGCACACACAGTCTTATAATTGAGTGTTTCATTTAGCAAAATGTATTACACATGAACATGGACTAGAATATGGAAACTTTATAAAAGAAATTTAGGTAGAACATAAAATTCCTAACAAAATTAATTAGTGTAAAATCTCTTGTAAAAAAAAAAAAAAAGAAAAAAAAAAAGACCCGTTTTACAAAAATGACAAACTTTTAAAATTATTGTGAAATCTATAATTTTGTTTATGTTTGTTTTCTTTTTGATTTGCAGAAAAAAGACTTGTTAAACAGTAATTTACAGTATAGCACAAAATAAAACTTTAAAGATAGTGTTTTGTACTCTAACTCCACTTTCAGTCACTCTTGCAGGTCCCAACTTATGCAGCAATGAAACATGCTATGGAGTTGTACTTCACAGAATATGGTTTTTTCAAATGTAAGCATATATACATTAGACAAGAAGTAAGCAATATACTAAGTTCCTCATTTAGACTGTTTTAACTTATAAGTAAAACAATGAGGGTTTTTTATTAAAGATTTTTAATAAGGCTCCCCATTTTTTTTTAATTTAGGTGTCAATGAGTAGGAAATAGATAACTTACGTACACACACACACACATACACACACACACACAGAAGAAGAATAAACTCTTTGGGAGTTGTCAACAGAATTGTTCATCATTTCTGAAGCGCTCCTTCTATACCATGCAAAAGAAAGTCACCTCTATCTACCTCTATTTTATGTTCTAGTATGCTATTCTTTTAAACTAGCAAAATGTGGTAAAATAAAAAGAGCTTCCCAATTTTACTTGTTTATTTTTGCATGCCCCAAATAATAAATATTAAACTCATGTGAATAGCTATAAATCCAGAGAATTTTCAGTTTAACCCAGAGAAAATAAGTGTCATACTGGAAAAAGCTTGCCTCTGAATTACAAACTCCAATTTCTTATTTTAGCTCTACATGTCTTAGAGTATAACTTAATGTTTATGTGTCTCATCTTCTCTACAAGAAAAAGAGGATGAAATTAGGTGATCATTCAGAGCTAAAAGTTTATAAAGGCCACCTATAAGCTTTTAATTATTTATGTGCCTGTCTGTATATAGATATATGATTGAAAAATAATAGATAGATAGACAGATAGCAAATAGATAGATAGATGATATATAAATAGATAGATAGATAGATAGATAGATAGAGATAGAGATATAACCATTTTTCCTGATAATGACCTCATCCAATAAGGTTAGAAAAACACAATGCTGAAATTGTAATAACTACTATCTTAGGCATCAATAGCTGACTAACATTTCATACTGGCCTCATCCTGGCCTACATAAAATTGCAACTAGACTATAGAATTAACTATCATTAATACTACCTTAATCTAGTTGAACAAAAGTCCTATAACTAAGGATATACAAAAAAAAGTGAGATTTTTTAACAAGGGCAAGGATACAGAATAGGCTGGTTCCACACCTACGTTTGGCTGTTAAAAGCTGGAAAGAATATCTTAGCTGTAGAGGTCCTCCTTAAGAAGCATGGACTCCCAGCCCTTTACCAGGCTACAAATCCCAGGAGCGCAGTGCCAGGAAGAGAAGTCCTCACAACTTCTAGCTATAAAAAACAGTGAAGATTGTGGCTGAGTGAAACAGAGGGTGGCTGGCATACCACACACTTCTTTTAAATAGCCTGAGAATGAACTTACTCACCAACTGAGTCATTCACTCAGCTCCAGCACTGAAACAGCAGCTCAAAAGGTGCCAGGGACATATTTGAAGGAACTGAATCATGGCTTCAGAACAAGGGCTGGAGAGGTAGTTTTTTTTTAATACAGACATGTGGGCAATATCTATTATTTTATTGTTGAGACCTACCCCTTCCTAATGTGCAGACAAAAGCCTGTGCCATATCTGAGTCTCCATTAGCCTGGCTGACACCACTTGCTCCACTCTGGTGATTTCCTGAGAGCCTCCTCCCTCAATTTATAGTTCAACTCTAGCCACTTCCACAAGCTTTTCCATTAAAAACAGCCTACATTGGTTCATGCTTCAGACTTTCTTAAAATCTCTCAAAGATCCACAAACCCCAAACAAGCATCTCTGACTTGGTGTGCCCTGTACCTCTTGATAAGCAACCCCAAGTCTGGCACTACAGGCATCTGGCCTCAGATTGCAGCCTAGCTCCTCCAGGCACTTCCAAGATCAGCACAATGACAACCATCTGCAGATTATTTTGTACCTTATACCACATGGCCCTGGGCAGGACACAAGCAACATCTGACTTTGGCCTGTACCAGAATCACTTCAAAGAGGCTCCAGAAAAAACATACTCAGTGGTCAGTTTTAGAACATAGCAGAGAAGCACCCAACCACCTCCACAAATGACACACATGAAGGCACAATGACCAGGCATCAGAGCCCTGATAAAGTGAGTCCTGCTCTATAGGGTGAGCTCTTGCACAACATCTCTAGGCCACTCCTCCCAACCAATCAGCCTGAAGATCAATCCTGCCCATTGATGTGCCAACAGCAATCAAGGCTCAACTACAACAGGAGAGCACACATGACACAAACAAGGGACACATCTGTAGCACCTGGCTCAGGTGAGCAAAGAGAATGTGCCACTGGGCCCTACAGAATGCCTACTACATAAGTACTCTCTATTAAGCCCAGAAGACATAGTTACTGGCTATCTAATATACAGAAACAAACATAGAGAAGCAGCAACAGTGAGGATACAAAAGAAAGAAGAAAGAAAGAAAGAAAGAAAGAAAGAAAGAAAGAAAGAAAGAAAGAAAGAAAGAAAGAAAGAAAGAAAGAAAACTTGTTCCAAATGAAAGAACAGAACAATATTATATAAAAATAAAAAATAAAAAAAGAGCTGAACAAAGTGGACACAAGCAATCTATCTGATGCAGACTTCAAAGCACTAATTATAAGGATGCTCAAAAATCTCAGGGAGAACTTCAACAGAGTTGTGAAACATAAAGTTAAAATAGAAAACATAAAAAAGAACCAGTCAGAAATTAAGAATGTAATGACTGAGGAGAAGAATATATTAGAGGTACTCAACAGCAAGTTATATAAAATAGAGGAGAGTCAGCAATTTGTAAGATAAGGTAGCCCAAATCACCCAATCAGAACAACAACAAAAGAAAAGAAATCCAAAACAAAGAAGAGAGTATAAGGGGTCTCTGGAACAGCATCAAGTGTACCAATATTTGCATTATATGGGTACCTAAAGGAGATGAAAAAAAACAAGAAATTGAAAAACTACTTGAATAAATAATGACAGAAAAATGTTCTTACCTGGCAAAGAAAATAAACAATATAAGTCTAGGAAGTATAGAAAGTCCCAAACAGGATGATCCCAAATAAGCCCACACCAAGACACATTATGATTATGACAATGCTTAAAAACAAAGAGAGAATTATTTTGTTGTTGTTGTTAAATTTACTGGGGTGACATTGATTAGCAAAAATTACATAGGTTCCAGGCTTACAATTCTACAATACATTTTCTATATGTTGCATTATGTGTTCACCACCTAGACTCAGTTCTCCTGTCATCGTATATTTGATTTTTCCTCCCTCCTCCACACCTTTCCCCTTATGTTCAGATAACCTCTAAACTGTTGACTGTGTTCACTAGTATTTGTTTCTTTGTTGTTCTTAGGTTTGTATTCCTTATATGAATAAAATCAAACAGTTCTTGGTTTCTTCTGCCTGGCTTATTTTACTTAGCATGATGATCTCTAGGTCCATTCATTTTGCAAATGTCAGTACCTCATCTGTTCTTATGGCTGAGTAATATTCCATTGTGTATATGTACCACAACTTCTTTGTCCAGCCATCTATCAAGGGACACTTCGGTTGTTCATATGACTTGGTCACCATGAAGAGCTCTGTGATGAATATCGTGGTACATATATCTTTGCTAACATTTTCAATTTTGGGGGGGTAGATACCCAGAAAAGGGATTTCTGGGTCACATGGTAACTCTATTACTTATTTTTTGAAAAACCTCCATACTGCCTTCCATAGTAGTTGCATTAATTTATATTCCCATCAGCAGTATATGAGGGTTCCTTGTTCTCCACGGCCTCTTCAACACTTGTTTTTCCTTGTCTTATAGATTATAGCCATTCTAACAGGTGTGAGGTGGCATCTCATGACAGCATCGATTTGTGTTTCTCTAGTAGCTAGTGGCATTGAGCATTTTTTCACATATCTTTTGGCTGTTTTTATGTCTTCATGGGAGAAATGCTTATTCAGGTCCTCCATCTATTTTTTAATTGGATGGTTTGTTTTTGTTGTTGAGTTATATGAGTTCTTTATATATTTTAGAAATTAGCCCTTTATCAGAGATGTTTTTTGCAAATAATATTTTCACCCAGTCAGTTGGTTGCCTCTTTGCTTTGTTAAGAAGTGGGGCTAGAACACAAATAGGTCTTAAATACAAGGAGAAACTCTGGAGGGTTTGAATACAAGCACAACATGATTTAACTTATTTAACAGGCTCTCTCTGACTGCCATTTTTAGAATTTTCTAAAGGGTGCAAGATTCAAATTAGAGAAACCAACTAGGAGATTATCCAATACTCCAGGTGAGAAATGATGGCAACATTAAACAAGGGTTGTAGTCGTGGTTGGTGAGAAGTACCGGATCCTGGGGATAGTATTGTGAATGTAAAGGAGGCTGAGGTAATGAAGAGTTTAAGGCATTTGCAGGGATTAAGTGACCCAGAATTTGATCCTACATATTCTGACTCTGAAGCTCAGTCCATAAAGTACTATTATGGATTATTTTAAAGTAACAACTTACTTCCCCTAGAGTGAGGTCACTTTGTAAAGTTATCATGATTCTCCACATGATTACGCAGGAGTTAAAAAAAAAAGTTTTTTAAAAAGTGATTTAATTTTCTGGAAGCACAGAAATTTTAGCTCTAAAAAGAAATAAACCATTATCAATTATGTTCTCTTTCTTCAGTTAACTGCCAATTTAATTATTTTTCTTAACAAATAGCTGTTTTAATGAAATAATTATGCTTTTATAGTAGTCAGAATATTTTTCAGTGTGTACATTATGCATCATTTTAGAGTAACTTGTAGTAGATATTTTCATTAGTTTTATGTACATAATGTGTATTTGGGAACTTAGTCAATTTGAAAAAGGTTTTAATCAACTGTTGAAACCTTTTTCAAATTGACTAAGTTCCCAAATACATATTATGTACATAAAAGTCAGTGGATAATTCTTACCTTTGTTTTTGTTCTTGCCCTATTTAAAGATAATTATTTTTACCAATCAGCGTCTGAGGAAGAAACATTTTCCCTGGTAATTCATCTTCTTCATCTGCTGTCACAGACTGAAAAATTATAGTCATTCATAATTTGTGATAGATTATTGCCAAATATTGCTAAAAAATTTGATAAGTGCCAGACAAGGATATTTGCCAATTCACACACTGCCGCTGCTTTTGCTCTTTATACTTTTCTTGAGAAAAGTTTAATATAAAGTTTGTTTTGATGGATTTTAATTTTAATTCCAAAGTAACTATGGTGGTAAATTCATTTTTATCTAAAACAAATAATAGATTTCCCACAAAAGGTGGTTGCACAATTATATGGCACTAACTTTCACAACCCCCCAAAATATGACAAACTAAGAATTTAATAAGGGTAATTATGCTGCAAGCTCATTAACGACCAAAGCAACACCCCACTACCTCCTTTTACATTAGAATCTCCAAAAGCAGTGCAGTTACTGGTATGTAGTACAAATTTTGTGCTTGATCACAAGTTCTAGAAAAAAGAAGTGCAACTATTTCAACACCTTAGACTGAAGAAAGGTGATCATCTTTCACCAAACTTGTAGTTTCAAGACACCTAGCAATGAAGAATACAGGCAGAAAGCGGTATTTACATACCTGTCTAGATTACCTGAACTAATCCCGAGGGCAAATACTCTGACAATTCTTGCAGCAAATAACTTCCATGTTTTTCTTTTTGAATTAAATGAATGGATGAATTTATATCCACTTGTTAGCCATTTCTCTGCTCTTTTAAAGAGTCAAACTTCTCACAAAATTTGTCTCTACCTACAATTTCCATCTCCTAACTTTCAATACTTTTTAAATTATTTCCAATAAGGCTTCTCCTCTCCAAGTTTCTAACAGGAGGCCAACACAGATTGTATCATGTCAAGACAATCTAACTCAGCCTCTCATACAATGGTAAGTCATTGTCGTGATTTACCACACATTCTTCTCAAATTATTCATTTTTTAGATTTGTTTAATCCTTCAATAGCCTGGTTTAACTTGTTTTCTCTAGCTTCTCCTTCACAGTGTTTTTGCTGGTTCATTCTTTCTTTAGACTGCCAAATTTTGGATACTTGAGGTCTTCATATTTAGCTTTTTTCTCTGGGCTAGATAAAATTCCTCCCTAGATTATCTTATCTACTCTAACGACTATATGTGCATTGATAACTCATAAATCCACTGTTGCCTTCTTCCTCCAAATCCCAACTCATATAATTAATTTTATTTATGATATATTTACTGTGACATATAGTATAAACATCTCATACTGAATAAAGTCTGAACAGAAGAGTTCATTATATCATTTCCAGATAACTACTTTTCCTATGTCCACCCATTCTTTATCTTCACAAATAGAAGCAACTTCAGCTAATTTCTCGGAGTGGGGGGGGGGGGGCGGGCAGCGGGCAGAGAAAACCAAAACAAAACCTAATAAACATACTTGACTTTTTTCTTTCACTCATTCCCATTTCATCTATTAAGAAGGTTCTTCACCATGTTTCCTATTCTTTTTCTTCTAAGACCAATCCAACAGCCAGGATTTTATGTTTACTCTTTTAAATGTAATCTAATTACTAACAGTTTCCATTGCAAGAAAATAAAGTTTAACATCTCTAAGGCATTCAAGACCCTACATAATCACTCAATGTCATCTCCTTCTACTTTTTTCCTTCCTTACTTGTTCCAGGCACATTGCCCTTTTGGTCTCTGCAATACACCCTGTGCATTTCAGTCTCAGAACATCTATTTGTAACTATATTTTTTTCTTGGAATGTTCTTCACAGATCTTAAAAAAGCTCTGAGGCAAAGAACCCTTCTGAATGCTTAAGGAAAAGAATTCTCCTACACACACAGTTTCTCTAAGCATATCACACCATTTAATCTTCTTCATATCGTTTATTGTACCTGACTAATTTATTTAATTAAGTTTTCTATGTATGAACTTATTGTCTATTGTCTTATTGACACCATGAGAGTAGGGATTTTATCTTGAATAACCCT
>PVKE010006622.1:0-53642 GCA_004027555.1 Craseonycteris thonglongyai | reverse complement strand
AGAGAGAGAGAGAGAGAGAGAGAGAGAGAGAAGGGAAATTTCTTGGAACACCGCATGAGCTGAGCTGGGGGTGGGGCTGAGGAGCTACTGAGAGGGCACTGTAGTGGGGAGTGGAGTGAGGGCCAGCATCCGGGGTCAGGAGAGGAGGCACCACACACACTGACGGGACCCCAGCTGCCTGGCACAGAGGTGGGGGTGTGAGGAGCTGCAGTGTCATCATCACTAGTTAACGCACGGGGCAGTGGAGGCCCGGAGAGGCCAACCACTGATGGAAACGGCATAGCTGGGAGAGGCAGGGCCAGGAGGTGAACCCTAATCTTCTGAGTTTACGTCAGGAGCGGAGACAGGCCTGGTTGCCCCCTGTGGTCGTGTACACATGAATTATGAGTAAGGCAAGGCTGTGGCCTCTGGCAATTTGAGTTCACAGTCAACCGCATTCCCCAGCCCCCTGCTCTGCACACACTTTTATTCATCTATGCCTATGATTCCATGAAGTCACTCATCCCCACTTTGAGGAGTCTGGAAAGAAAGGCCATGCAGCTGATGCACATGTGCTGATGTCACTTGGGCCTGCCTTATTCTCCCAGGTGTCCAGCCTACTGGGGCTCCACAGTGGCTTCACCCAGTCCCCTGGATGGGGAGATGTCCTTAGAATCGGGGCCTGGATGAATGCAGGCTGGGAGGAGGCGGAGAGAGTGGCCAGTTAGCACTGGGCAGCTCCCCAAGTGGCTGGGAAGGAAGCCCAGCAATGACCTGCCTCAAGGCACAGAAGAAAGTCCTGTTCATGGGGCTTAGCCTGCCTTGGGGACAGGCAATGTAGCTGGCACTTCCCCGGTTTCTGAGGGTGGGTGAAAACCTCAGGCTTTCTCTTGAAGGCTCGGAGCATGGAGAGAATGTAGCCCTGCGGCAGCAGGGCGGCAGGGCCGCAGGGCCGCAGGGAGCGTGGAGGGGCACACTGGGGGCGTCAAGCTTTGGTACAGAGGCCTGGCCCCGCTTCTTTGGTAATCAGAGGGAGCAGGTGCCAGGACAGGGACTGTCAGGAAGGCTGTGGAGTTGTGGCCTTGACTCACTGGCTCCGTGGGGCTGGGGAGTATGCAATGGCTGCCATCTGGCTGTTGCCTCACTCCGTCTCCTTGACTTGGCCTGATCTCTCCTGCGAGAGCCTAGCAAAGGACATTTGTCAGAAATGACCTGAGAGGACAAAGTTCTGCCACACTGGTCCCAGGATCTGCCAGGGGGCCCCCTCCCTATAGTGCCCACCCCCCCAGCGGCAGCATGCGGCCTGCAGGAGCTGGGGTCCAGGGAGCTGGACTGTACAGAGTGTGTCCTTTCCTAAGACAGGACTGCAAGACTGTGGGCCCAGGTCCCAGGGCAGGGCACGTGCGTGTGCATGTGCATGTGGGGAGAGGAGAGGCTGAGGGACAGCCTAACGCAGTCACTGGTGGCTGTCACCTGGGGCAGGATGCGGCGCGCAGCATAAGGGGAGGGGAGGTGCAGGTGCTCTGGAGGAGGAACGCATGCTCATGGGCCATGGTCAGTACAGGGCGCTAGAGGGCACGTGCTGAGGAAGCATGCCCACTGAAGGCTGGCGAGAGGTCACAGGAGACACTGAGTGATCTGCCTGGGCATGTCCTTCCCTCAGCCCTTCTCCAAACTGTGAGCAGCCAGGCGGGCTGCAGGCAGAGCGCCCATGTGCTCCCTCGAGTGTCGAGTGCAGCCCACAGGGTCCTCAACACCCAACGGACTGAGTCACGGGCGTCGCGGCCAAGGCTTCAAGGTGAGAGAACTGACCCGAACTGGTATCTAATTTGTGTGCAGTCACTTGTATGCATTTCACCTCAATGCTCATTTAGTGTCCACAATGTCCAGCCACATTTTAGGGTCTGGAAGGAGTGAAATACTAGCGAAGGGATGGAGAGAAGAAAGAACAAGTGAGATGTGAGGATTTGGAGTGACAAGCAGAGAGGAGAGTGGGATTCAGGTTTGTTGAACTATTTCATATGTGGTGGGACGTACTCGGTACAGGGTATTTCATTTAACCCTGGCAATACTCACATTAAGTGAGTCATGCTTTTGTCCTCATTTTTCACAGGGGAGAAAACTGATGCTCAATGACGTTCAATGACTTGCCTGAGGGACTCAGGCTGACAAGGAATATGTTTGAGCTGTGCTCTTGGGATTGCTTGAATGCACAGCCTTCGTTCTCTCCCCTCTACCACACTTGCTCCCAAGACATGCTACAGATGCAGCCTTTCACTACAGCATCCTTTACAGCCCAACTGACAATTCTATTTTAATGATAGGTACCCCCAAACCATAGAAACACGCATAATAATTCTTTCGATTTATTCAGTGTGGGAGATTGGGGCATGAACAGTGAAAGAAATTAGACTATCGTTGGGAACAGAGTGGGAAAACACATACCCCGCCTTATGCTTTGGTTGTTCCCACCTACCTCAGAAGGGTGCCTTCAATTGGAATCCAGATATTTTAGTTCTAATCTTGATTTTGCAATGCAAATTCCAAGGCTCTAGCCACTTGTAACCCAAAGCACACTTCTATTTGCTCACTTCTCCATTTTTTTCGGAGTTGCTGGGTGTGGCTTGGTTTACTTCGTTCCAGAAGTCTGTCACTACTTAAAATAATCAGGTCACAGGAGTAAATTTAACCTCAAACTAGATCATTGGTTCTGTAGGACATAACTTTGGTTTGCACTGACGATTTGTGCATTTAGTTCAAAGTTGGGGTTTGGGCCACTTATCTGCATGCAGTTTAGTTGTTATCTTAGACACAGTTCTTTATGACTGAGCAAGGTCTCATGTACTGCATGTGGAAGACCGAGCACTTGACACTCATGTCCTCCATTCACTCGCTTATTTGGCAAGTCGTTTTTTGTTGTTTTTTTTTAAGATTTATTTTATTGTTTTGATAGAAAGAGACAGAGAGAGAAGAAAGAAGGCCCAGAGCAGTGTCCACAGTTGTATGTCATTAGTTTTCACATAGTTTTATTCCACACAGGTGGGAGGGGGCCACACAGGGTGAGAACCAGGCCTGGGGGGGGGGGTCTCCTGCATGGGAGGTACACCCTAGTTCAAGATATGGGTCCTAACAAGCCGGGATCTGAACTCGATCCCCTAGACCCCAAGGCTGCAAGGCAAGCACTCAACCAGTGGAATCATCCTGGCATCCCTTGGCAAGTCTTTTATTGAGTGCCTACTGTGCCCTTAGTATTACAGTGATGAATAAGGTCAAGTCCCTCCCATTGAGGTGCTCAAGGTCTGTGGACCCCCAACAACCTGTTATGTTCCAACCTTCTATCTGCTGCTATGGGATTTTGTACAGCACACACCATCCAGATTTTCCAACAAAAGGAAACTGAAACTTCAGTGTTGGCCCTTCAGATACTGCCTGTGCTATGTAAGAGAGGTTTACCTAGGGATCCGTTTCTTTTCTTTTGAGCCAGGAAGACCTTAGCATACCATCCACTGCCCAACCCCCACTCCACCCCCACCCTGCCAGCTAGCCAGAAACAGGTAGATATTTGGGATAGGTATGCATGTGAGTCAGAATGGGGGGGTCAGGGGTGGGGGTGGGGTGGGGTGTGGGGATCATCCTTCTTGGGGAGCAATGGGACTTTGGATGTAGATTCCTTTGGCTTCAGAAAGGCTGGGAGGCCGATTTCTTTCAGTATGGAACACCACGTACAGCACATTTCCTACCGCAGCTTTGATGGTGACCGTGGGGCTGTCTGGGCCATGGTCTGGTCCCGCTGTGTGAGGCTGAGATTTTGAGGCCAGACAGAGACCATCCCTTCTCCACCCCCGGTCCTCTCCCTCCCAGACAGTGGGAAAGTCTCAGACACTTGTGGAGAAAGGCGGACTCACTGGAACTCAGAGAAACAGCAAGGCAGGGAAAGGACAGGACAGGAACCCCTTCTTGGCCCTGTGAAGGTGATGAGGAGACCAATTTCTTCTCAACAATACCTGCTCTCCACCCCCCCCTCCCCCCCCACACACCCTGTCCTCAACCCAGCTGCTAGCTGCGTGAGCCGGCGCAGATGGAGGAAGCCTTCTCCCTCGGCAGGCTCTAAGTAGGAGTATTATGTGTGTGTGTTTGTGTTTCTGTTGAAAGTGGAGGGAGCTACCATACTATGTTGCTACTGAACTCTTGCAGGCAGCAGAGACACAAGTCACTCAGAGGCCAGTTCTTTGGGTTGGCAGGTTCTTGTTTTCAAGCATTTTTGTGGTGGTTTAGATAAACTTTCAGACCCACACACACTTTCCTGCTCCTAAAAAGAGGGAATGTTGCTGTTTAACTGTCACCTAGCCCCAACCCCCACACTGTCTCAGGGCTTGGTCTCTGACTGAAGTAACAGACAAGATAATAAATAGGACAGTAGAGAGGAATTCTCTTCAATCACTGTTGAAAGATAAAACATCTGGTGTGGACCCAAGCTGGCAACTTCTGTTTTCAGTCAGCTTATCAGAGTGCTGTGGGATTGAGCTCACGTTCCAGAAATGAACTTTCCCATGTGCAAAAGGGACATGTTAGCATGACAGTCCCTAAAGCACGTGCCCAGACTTTACTTCTTGTGACAAGATGGAATGAGAGAAGGGGTTGATGTGAAGATAATACGCAGTGGGAAGATTCGTGGCTGTCTGTTGTCTTGTACACAGCTCTTTGGGGCGCATGAGTACACTTCCATCCTGTGTACAGGCATGACCTCTTTCTTGAAACTCCAGTTTTTCAAAATGAACTGAAGGCTTTCTAAAAAGGCCAATTTCTGGGATCCTCCATCAAGATCCATGTAACCTATGTATTAGTCCGGGAAAGCAAACTGCACCAAACCACCCCACAGCTTTCAGCGCTGAACAAGATAAATGTTTGTCTTTCATTCCAATATGGGTCAGTGGGGACAGAGTTCTCTATTTCACAGTCATTCGGGACCCTCCTAGTGGATCTACTTATGACCTCAGAGTCTGTTACTGGGTCTTCTGAGTTCATACCACAAATAAAGGAAAGAAGTAGGGGCTGGAGAAGACATGCCTGCTTTTAATTGCTGTAGCAAAGAGGTGACCATGTCACTTCCACTCACATGCCATCAACAAGAACTAGTTGCACGGTCCCCTGCACTGGCCTGGGAAACATAGTCTGGTTGTGTGCACAAAAGGGAAGGGAACTTAATAAAAAGTTAGCCACTCTCAGTCATGACCTTGAATGGGAATAGAAGCATGTATTTATTACAAGCATCCTTGGGAATTCTAACAAAGGTGGCTTGGAGCCCCTTTTCTTGAGAAACACCGATCTATAGGCACCTGTGTGAGTGAGAGCATGTTGGTGCTGAGCCACTTTCAGATCGTGGAGATGGGTGGTCGTAGCAGAAATGTAAATACACAAAGCGAACGCCCACAGGTGCCTTATTGTCTTCTTGCCTGCAATAGCTTCCCCAGCTCAGCTCCAGTCCACAGATCCACACTGCATGGATTGAAAGACACCATCCATCTCTCTGGGACTCACGTTCTTCAGCTGTGGTTCTTACGTCAAATAAGCTAGCGGAAGTGCCATTACATAGGCTGACATACAGTAGGTTTATAATAAATGTTAAAAGTACATTTTTATACTTAATAGAGGGTGATCAAACAGTACAGATTTTCAATTATAAATTTAATAAGTTGTGGGGATATAACATGCCACAGAGTGACTATCTGTACTGCATATTTGAAAATTGCTAAGAAAGTAGATCCTAAAAGTTCTTCCCAGGGGATGCTGGGATAGTTCAGTAAGTTGAGCACTTGCCTTGCAACCTTGAGGTCTGGGGTTCAATTCCCAGCCCTGGCCCGTGCAAACCCATATGCTGAACTGCTGCACAACTGGTAACAACTGAGCCCTACAGTGAAGGTTCTCATTTCCCAAGCAGGAGGCCCCCAGTTCGGTTCCCACCCCACTTGGCCCCACATCCACCTGTGTGGAATGAAATCATGTCACAGCTAATGAAGTACAGCTATGGAGACTGTTCTGGGTTCTCCCCCCTTCTCTCTCTCTCTCTCTCTCACCTCACAAACAATAAATTAAATCTTTTTTTTTTTTTAAGTTCTCATCTTAAGAAAAAGAATTATAACTATGTGAGGTGATGGATGTTTACTAGACATCTTGTGGCAATCATTTCAAAATACATACATATATTAAATCATTATGTTGTATACCTCAAACTATTACAAGGTTATATGTCAATGATATCTAAATTAAACTGGGGAAAATTAGAATAAAAATTAAAATTTTAGAAAATATGTATTCATCACTGTGAGCTTGAAAGGCTCCCAGTACTTGAAGACTTTGCTGATGAGATTTGGTGGTAATATTAATGAATATCATATTTGACATTATATAATGAGAGATGTCAACATTTGAAGATTTGCCTAACTTAGTGAAGTGATACTTTCTAAAAGACCAATGTCTAGAAATAGTTCTATATTAGACTTTCAGTTAACTGGCACCCACGAAAATTGGTAGATGCTGGATAAATGTGAGTAGACTCTCCATTAACTGGAACTCAAACAGTCAGCACTCTCAAGCAACCGGCAAAATTTCAAGCCACTGGCAATAAATTTTGCCAGTTGCTTGAGAGTACTGGTTATTTGAGTTCCAATTAATAGAAACTCTCCTGTATTTGGTGAATGTGTTGATCATAGTTTAACATATCTGTGAAAGAAGAATTAGTCTATTTTAAACTGTTGAGAAGATTTTACTTATGCTAATAGAAAAGGTCAAAGTGAAAAATAAACAATCAAGCAAAGTTATAGACCAAATAAACAAACCCCAAAAGAATCAATTTGGCTCCTAAAAGACAGAATAGACACTCCTGACTCTTAAATTATTACATTGATTCATGGCAAGACATGAGCAACTTTTGAAACCCAAATTCTACACGGATGGCATCCTACTTTTCCAAAATATGAAAACAAAAAATGTTAGTCCCTTATGCTTCAGACACCAGGACACCATCAACACACGGAAGAGTGGTAAGGCCGAGTTCTAAGGTCACACCCCCAGATAAGTGAATGTAAATGTGGCAGTTTGGCAGGGTTTAGAAAGGTATTGCTATACCATTCCCACCCTCCCCACTCTCGTGCCTGGTGAGCTGACCGCTGCTTCTCAGACTTGAATGTACACAGTCACTCCTCACTTAACGAACTACCTGTTTAAAGGCAGCTCGGACTTATGAGCAGTTCTCTAGCCCTGGGAATCCCCTTTCTCTTTGTTTTGTTCTGCAGTTGGCTAGTATTCACTACACGAAGCGTTCACCATCATGCAAGACTATAATTTCCCCTAGAAGTGTGGAGTCACGTAATATCTATTGACAAATACACACCCTGTGGCACCACAACACACCACAAGACATCCACCTTTCCTCGCTTATCGACCACTTCGCTTAATGACCTGGTCGTAGAAATGGAACTCAGTCACTGAGTGAGAAATGCCTGCATTGGAATCCTGGGAAAAGTTGTTCATAGGAGATTCTTATTAAATAGGTCTGGGGTGGGGTGTGGGAACATGCATTTCTAGAGAGATCTTCGGTGATGCAGATGCTGCTTCTGTGGGGACAATATCATGTGTAGCAAGACGTAGAGAACGAGGCCGACGTGCCTCGGTACATAGAGTCCCTCCTACAAGCCTTTGCTAAGTCTTTTGCACCCCATGCTCTTTCAGTGTTCTTCGCAGTAACCACGAGGCAGGTAGGACTCTTTTCCCTGCTTTACTGGTAAAGGAGCTGGATCTCCGAGGGGCTAGGCATCTTGTTCAAGTCACACAGGCGTGCCAGCCCAGTCACGCTGAATCTTTTCTGCCATATCGAACCAAAAAAAAAAAAAAAAAAATGTAGTCAGAGTGTCTGTGAACTTCTCGGTAAATTCAAATTCCTTCTGCAGAAACCTTGGACCACATACTGACCACGAGAAAGCTTCAACCATTACTCATATCCAGAAAGGAAGGAAGAAGCAGTTTTCGCTTTTTGTCTTATGACCAAGAGGCATGTCTTTAAAGAATGAGCCTGCACGAAAGCAGGTGAAGATAGGGAAGTACGAGATCCGGGAAGCAAGCGCCCTTCAGTGCTAATGTCTGGTGCAGCCTCCTGAGTTGGGGGGACTGGGGGTGCAGAGGCAGCAGCCATGATGGGCAGCTGGGGCCGCGGTGGGCAGGCAGCCATCCGTGTCTCTGCGTAAAAGCTTGTGGTTTACACAGAGACAAGGTCTGGCAGGCAGCCCGGGAATGTCTCAATCCGCCGTGGGGGATTCCAGGATTCAAGGAGTGCTCCAGGCCTGTTAACTAGGCTGCTCTTGCAACATCCATGTCTGGGGTTTCCCACTTCCTCTGGCCAGGTCTGGAAAGCCAATTGAAGGTGACAGAAGGAGGCAATGTTTAAGGTCCAGGCTGAGAAGTCCCATGGGAGCTGCAAGAGGCAGAGATGGGGATGGACCCTGACGTTTCCCTTTCAGGAGAGGCTCGCTGTTGTCTGTACGGTCTGTCCAGGAAGGGAGCCAAGCCAGACTTGCCCTGCAGGATAACACTTGAGAGTTGACCCTAGGAGCCGGGAGCTGGGGGCAGGCTGTTGTATGTGGACCACTAGCGCCAAATCACCTTGTGCTTCTTAAAGGGACCCAGGCCTCACTCTGGACTTAGTGAATCAGAATTTGGGGGTGAAAATGTTCACAAACTTTCAAGCTGATTGCCATGCACTTTGAGGTTTGAGAACTACTTATAGACTCCATTAGCAAAATGGGGAAAGTGGACAATGGAGGGAAAATAATGTAGGCTCCAGAGTGAGATAAAGCCAGATGCGCGCCCCATCCCTGTAGCTCCCGTCTGTAACTGGACGTGTAACGCTGTCTGCAGAGGGTCGTTGTGAATGTCACGTTAGACTTTGGGTCTGCCAGTACCGGTGGCATATCAGGTGTCTGAATAAAGCTCCTGGACTTTAATTCAGCATCCTTGGGCCCCAGTCTCATTTCTTCTTGAAAGAGCGCCAGGGTCTCATCTACAGAGGACACATGCAGTTGAGGGGTAGAAGGGTGTACGGAGGGAGATAGCTTGGATGATGAGTGGAATTTATTCTCATCATATTTGCCCATGAATAGGCTTTGAGATAGACATGAAAATTGGGGCCTCAGCCTCCTGAGACATGTGCTGACTTTAACAAGATGCAGTTCAACAGGGATGGGAAAGATAGTGACCTTGCACTCCACAAATTTAAGTGCAGACACGAGGCTCTGAATCGTCCTGCGATGTGGCATAGCTAACAGAAAAGGGAAGGTGAGTTTGGACTGCATTACCAGAGGTAGAAGCTTTGGAATGGGGGAGTGAGAGACGTACTTTTCTCTCTCTGCTGGTCACAGCAGCCTTAAAGGCCTTCCCACACTGCGGTGGGCGTGGGGGAGAGTCCGTCTTATCTTTAGAAGAGAAGAAATAAGATGGTGAAATAAGTCAAGACTATATATTTGAGGAGCAATTTGGGAGTAGAGTGGCTTAGCTCAAATAGAAATAAACTGCAATTACTGTATGTAATGATCTGAAAATACAAATTGAGGAAGTGGGCTGAAGGAACAACAGAACTGGAAAAAATGAATGGAAACTGCAGCAACACAGACTCCAGTTCCTTATATGGAAGAATTTTAATAATAACTGCCATTAATGTGCACCTCTGCCAAGTACATTAAACTGCTTTATGTCATCAGTGCTTCAACAGTCTGCCAAGCAGGCATTCTCTTTCCTTTTATCAGATGAAGAAACATGGTCAGAGAGGAAGTGACTTGGCAGTCACACAGACCAGGATAGGTAGAGCCAAGAACTAAACCTCTGGGCTCTGAAGACTCTGCTTGTCCCTGTGCCGGGCTGTCTGACAAGTACAGAGGCCTGAAGGTGGACTGTGTTACCTTGGAAGGTATTGAGCTCCCTGTCCTTGGAGGGGGGCATTTTTCAAGGATTCCGTGGGAGCAATTCCATAAAAGCAGTTCGGAATCATATGTCACCATAATAACTCATTTGCTGGAGTTTTCTTTTGCTGCTTCATAGATCTACTATAGTCTAAGTGCTTGTTATGGAACCGGTAGTGAGGACCCAATGAAAGACAGTTTCTATAACAGCATTTAAAGTCAGTCATGATGACCTTGAAGGTCATTCTTTCCTGAGAATGCACAGGCAGTTATCCCCTGCTTATCCTTAAGATTTCTTAGAATCAGCTTCGTCTTCAGGTATCTACCCTAAGGTGTTGGCCAACTCCCAAGAGCTCATCCTTCAATCTCAAACTTGGTATAACGGTTTTCATGATGGGTTAAAGCCAGAATTCCCAGTGAACTCAGAAGAGGAACGCACATGGAAGTTGCAGGTGTATTGCTTCTTGGAGCAGAAAGAACATGACTTTGGATTTAAATCTAGCATCCCTCACTGCTGGATGGAGATTTTATGTAAACCACTTAATACCTTTGAGCCTCATTTTGCAGATTGTTGACTGATGAAAAACACCTCAAAAAACTACCCAGAATCTAGAAATCCATCCATAAGCATAGAACTGTGCACATGATGTGGAAAGACCGGGAAACCCTAAGTTCTCACCTTTGGCTAGCCTTGAGGCACTGAGCAAGCAGGAAGTGAAGACTAAGGTGGAGTTGTGAACACCCTCGCTGATGCTGCAGGTATGGCACAACACATACACAAAGCCCTTTCACAAAGACAAAGAAACGTATTGCTTCCAGGCATCTGAAGGAATCTTTGTCCAATCACTGCCCAGCAACTAGGCTAACTGAGAAGAGAGTTCAGTGGCCACACATGAAAACATGTAGACTTTGTACAATTAATTTAGAAAAGACATCAAACAAACAAATAAAAAAACAATAACAAATTTTGTGTGGGGAAAGAATCTGATTTTAAAAATTGCCATGTTTATTATTTAGAAGGTCAGGTTTCCAACAAAAATTATGAGACATGAAAAGAAACAAGAATGTAGGATTCATACACAGGGAAAAAGAGAGAAGCTAACAAAAACTATCCTCGAGGAAGCTCAGATATTGGACTTATTGCAATAAGACTTTAAATTAGGTATATTAAATATGTTTAAAAACTAAACAAAATCATAGGTAAGGAACTAAGGGAAAGTATGAGAATAATATCTCACTAAATAGAGAATGTCAGTAGAGATACAGAAATTATTAAGAACAACCAGATAAAAATTCTGAAGTTAAAAGTGACAATAACTGAAATAAAAAAAAATTACTAGAGGAGTTCAACAGCAGATTTGATTAGGCATAAAAGAATCAGGAAACACAAAGATATATATATTAAAATTAGTCTGAGGAACAGAAGGGAAAAGAGAATGAAAAAAAAAAAAGAAAGAACAGGACTGAGATGTATGGAACATCAAGAATTTGCACCAACATATGTGTAATGGGAGCCCTGTAGCAAGATGAGAGAGAGAAAGAGCAAGAAGGACTATAGAAATAAATAATGGCCTAAAATTCCAAAATTTGATGAAAAGCATTAATCTTCACATCCAAAAAAGCTTAACAAACTCCAAGTAGGATAAACTTAGAGATTCACATAACACATAATTAAACTATCAAAAGTCAAAGACAATGAGATGATTTGAAAGCAGCAAGAGGGAAACAACTCATCACAGATAAAAGATCCTCAATAAGTTTAAAAGCTAATTTATCATTCAAAACTCACATAGGCTAGAAAGTAATGGCATGATTTATTCAAAATGTTGAAAACAAAAACTATCAACCCAGAAGTCTATATTGGACAAAAATCATTCTTCAAAAATTAAGGAGAAATTAAGACATTCGTAGATAAATAAAAACAGATTTTGTAGGTTGCAATCCTATCATACAAAAAACAAAACAAACAAACAAACAAAAAACAGGTCAAAAAGAGTCCTTTAGGCTGAAACAAAACACTAGGCAGAAACAAAAACTCACATGAAGAAATAAAGAGCATCAGTAAAAATACCATAAAAGGCAGTATAAATGTATTTTTATTTCTATTTTCTTTTATGTACTTTTGTATTTTGTTTGAATTTATTTGTATTTTTTATTTCTATTTTTCTCCTGAGAGACAACAGTATAAGGCAATAACAATAAATATGTGGTGATAGACATACAATGTGTAAAGATGTGATTTGTTTGACAATAAGAGCAAAACAAAGGAGGGTTAAGAAATGAAGTTATATAGAAAAAAAAACATTTTTGTGTACTGTTGAAAGGAAGTTAATATTTATCCAAAATAGATTGTTATAAATCAACATCCTAATTGTTATCCCCAAAGCATGCACTAAGAAAATCAATTTTGAAAAGAATAATAAAGAAAAGTCAAGGAAATTTGAATGGGGCATTCAAAAATATCTAACACAAAAGAAAATATAGAGGAATAGAAGATCAGAAAAAAACATAAGACACATGGAAACCTAGCATAATGGCAGATTTAAATCTTAGTCTTATCAGTAATTACACTAAGTGTAAGTGGGTTAAACACCAATAGAAAGGTTGGGTTTGGCAGGATGACTAGAAAAACATGATCTTCAAAGAAGATATTTAAAAATAGACAGGGATGCTGGGATAGATCAACAGGTTGAGTGCTTGCCTTGCAGCTGTGAGGTCCAGGGATTAAATCCCAGCCCCAGCCTGTGCAAACCCTCATGCTAGACTGTGGTCCAACTGGTAACAGATGGTGTAGCTCGTTATACCAGTGGTGAAGGTCCTCACCTCCATGCAGGAGGCCCCCGGTTCGGTTCTTGCCCTGCACAGCCCCACATCCACCTGTGTGGAATGAAGCCATGTCACAACTAATGATGTACAACCATGGAGACTATTCTGGGCCCTCCCCCCTTCTCTCTCTCTCATCTCACTCTCTCTCTCTCTCTCTCCCCTTCTCTCAAACAATAAAATAAATCTTAAAAAAATACAAATGTTTAATAAACACATGAAAATAAACTCAACATGATTAGTCATTACAAAAAAGTAAATCAAAACCACAGTGATATCCCACTTCATACTTACAAAAATGGCTATAATAAAAAAAATGATGATTGCAAGTGTTGGTGAGAATATAAAGAAATTGGAACCCTCATGCATTCCTGTTGAGACTGTAAAATGGTACAGTTACTGTAGAAAACAATGTCACAATTTCTCTAAAAGTCAGACATAGAGTTACCATGTTACCCTGCAATTCTACCCTAGGGAGCTAGCTACCTAAGAGTATTGAAAACACATGTTCATACAAAAATTTGTGCCTGAATGTTCATAGCCTCATTGTTCACAATAGCCAAAGAGTAGAAACAACATGTGTCCATCAACCAATGAATGAACAAAATGTAGTGTATCCGTACAATGGAATGAAAGGAATAAAGTGCTGATATATGTTACAACATAGATAAACCTTGAAAACTTGCTAAGTGAAAGAAGCTACATATAGCATGCGAAATGTCCAAAACAAACCAGTCAGTAGAGACAGAGAGTAGATTAGTGGTCACAGAGCTGGGAATAGGCAGAGGGATGACTAATAGCTATGGGTTTAATTTTTTAGAGCAACAAAAATATTCTTTAATTAAGTAGTGATGATGATTGCACAACTTTGTAACTACTAAAACTGAATCATAGGGCTTAAAACAGTGCATACTGAAGTGTGAATTACATCTCAGTTTTTGAAAAGGCTATGAGATAGTGCATGTAGGTCCCTGAATTTGGCATGTAAGGGTACTCAGTAAATTTTTCTGTCTGTCTTTCCATCTTTTTTTTGCTTTGTGTCTTAAAACGTCAATTGTACTGCTTGCCTCTGGGAATCTCTGCCAGGTGGCATCCGCCCATTGGACAGGAAGTCAAATTTGTAATCGCAATTTCCTGAAAGCCTGATGTCTCCTTGGTCTTGGATTCACTTTTATGGTTTACAGGCAGATGTCAGCTCATGAGGACTGGAAATCACTCAAAGGTTCTGGAATACGCCCCACCCCACAACCAGCATGCCTGTGGGGACTGTACCCAGAGAAGGTGTGACAAGCTCAGGCCAGACCTGGAGCCACCTCCTGCCTGGTGCTGGAGCTTCTGTGTTTAATGCCCTTCTCTGCCTTCCTGCTTCCTCTACCAGGCTCCCTCAGAGGTGACACAGGTGGTGTGACCAGACCCAAGTGACACGGAGCGAGTCAGTGAGGTCTGTGTCTTTGAAAAAGTGTGTAGTGGCTAAAAAGGAAGGGGCGGGGGCAGTGCAGCTCTAAGGCGACACTGTCTCCTCCAGTTCACGGGGTGTGGACGAAGCAGCTCTCCTACCTGGGTCAGCAGCGTCAGGAAAAGTATGGGCTGCAAATAAAGAGCTCATTTCTTGTCTCTTCCTCTTCAGCGTCCTGTTTTGATTCTCTTAGAATAGATACCCAGAAGAGGGATTGCTGGGTCACATGGTAGCTCCGTTTTTTATGTTTTGAGGCGCCTCCACACTACTTCCCATAGCGGACGAACCAGGTTCCGTTCCCACCCACGGTGCGCAGGTAACCCTTTCTCCACACCCTCGCCAACACTTGGGATCTCTTGTCTTTTTGATGGTGGCCATCCTAACCGGTGTGAGGGGATATCTCGTGATGGTTTTGATTTGCCTTTTCCTGATGATTAGTGGTCGTGAGTACCTTTTCATGTACCTGGTGGCCAACGCATAAGCAACAGTAACACAAATGAATAATTGGGACTACATCACACTAGAACCTTCTGCCCAGCAAAAGAACCCATCAACCAAATAAAAAATCAAGCTACAAAATGGGAGAAAATATTTGCAAATTACATATCTGATAAGGGGTTAATATCCAAAATGTATAAAGAACTCGACAACAAAAACAAATCTGATTTAAAAACGGGTAACGGAAGCGTTGTAGACACTTTTTCCAAAGAAGAGCTCATTTCTTGATGTAAGAAAGGGAAAGGGGAACTTCCTTTCTCAGAGATAACTTTTACTAGGAAAGCACTTTTAGTTTCCATTCGTGGGTGTAAGGGCTGGAGGAGGGGTGGGGAGGGAGAAAGGAGTTCAGAAGGTGAGCTCCATGGGGCAGGTGCAGGGCGGGGGTTCAGGGGAGAGCTGCCCCCAGAAGTAGACACGCAGTGTGATGAGCGCTTGTTGGTTCTGAAACCTTTGCGCAGCGAGTAACAGAACGCAGCCCTGAGTTAGCTGGAGCGGGCAGGAGGGAGACGGCATGGAGGCTGTTTCCATGTGGGTACAGGAGAAGAGAGCATGGCTCGGGGGTGAGGAAGCTCCGGACAGCGTTTCAGGCTGGGAAGTGAGAAAGGCCACGCGGAGGGTGTGAGGCCGTGGGGATGCTAATCCTGGGAGGTGGTTAGGTTTCTCTCATCGCTGTGGGATGTGGTCTCGAGGCCTGGCCACTAGTCAAGGAACCACAGGAGGCTGGTAAACACAGCACCGAAAGGGGCTGCATTCTTCTGGAAATTCGGAGGCTGCGTGGGGAGAGTGCAGCTGGGCACCCGGGGACAGTGGACACGTGGCAGAGGGGAAGGGCCCCTGCAGGGACTCAGGGGTCCGGAAGGAGTGGGTTCAGCGAGCTTATCCGAGGGAGCATCACTGACACGTCCGAGAACCCCAGTGAATGGTGCATGAATCTGAACAGAGGAGCTGAGACCGCAGAGTGGTGAGATGATGTGATAGGGAAGGCGGCCCAGAGCAAAGGACTGGCTAGATGTGATGGGGGGACAGTGCGACCTGAGGACAGGAGTGGGGGCTCATGCTCAGGCACGGGTGGAGGTGACGTGCTGTCAGGGGCCTGGAGTGCGCACCACGAAGGGACAGAGTTCAATGCCCGGCAGTGTGGGAGGCCGAGAAGTGAGGAAGGACTTGTGCTCAGGACTGGGCCAGCGACGGGAGGACTCGGGCCCCGAGAGGGGACAGAGGTACCAGAGTGGGGAGCAAGGTCCTGAGGGAACTGAGTGATCAGGCTCATGGAGGCCCGCTGGGGATGGCAGGGGCGCCCTTTCCTGGGGGCTGAGGCCTCTTGAGAGCCGGCCACAGGCTACCACCCGCCTCACACCGCCTACCCCTGCTTTATCTCTGCACTCGAGGTAGCAGCGCCCCTCACTGGGCATGTGGCGGGCTCGGCTACATGCGGGGACATTCCAGGGTACACATACAGCACCCCCCAGGGCCCGGGGCGGCTGCAGTTTGTAACTGCTGGGTATTAAGCCCTCATCAGATGTGCTGCCCCACCCCTGCACTGAGGCTGGTGGCCGCCAGGGCTGGCCGGGCTAGAGCAGAGAACAGAGGCATGGGACACTGCCCGGCCACACAGGCCCTAGCCCAGCAGCCCCTTCACATCTGCCTCTGTCCCATGACACCTCCGCCTATGACGGAGCTGGTCAAGGAAGGCTTGGAGGCGAGGGAAGTGGGCCACGTCCTGATGCTAGCTGCCCAGGGGTGGGGGCCCTCCTGCGGGGTGGTGAGGCAAAGCCCCAGCACCTCCGGCTGCCAGCAGCTGCATTCCGGAAACGCGTTCAAATAGGACTGAGAAGGACTCGGAGCTGCCTCACCAGCTTCTTCCCGGTGGGCAGGTAGAGGGCTTACAAGAAAGCTGCTGCCATGTCCTCAGTCAGTGGCAGTACCCAGGAGTCCTGGCTCTGGGTGACTGTCCTTTCCTACACACCTTACTCCTCCAAATGTTGCATGGCTTCCAGATAATGCCAGGGAATCAACAGCTCTGCCATTCATTAACTAGATGGCTTTGGAAAGTCAGTCAACTTCCCCAAACCTCAGTTTCCCCACCTGTGATATGGGCCTAATGCAATCAGAGGGTCACCAGGCTTATTAGATCCAACAGGAAGCCCCGTTCCCCAGCTCTTAGGCTCCACACACGTTGTGACGGTTCTGAGCCTTCTGAAATAGTGCCCGGACACAAACAGGCCCAGCCAGCTTTCGTGCAGTGTCACCCATACGCAAGAGACATGCCCACGTGTGCCAGCCTCTGCTTCTGCCGAGAGCCGGGCAGCATTCTGCGGGGGACAACTGGCGGCTCTGCTCCTGGGTGCCAAGTCCCGTGACGTGCAGCTGTCCCTGGGGCAATGGCGTGCCCCCCCCTTCTGCATGTGAAGGTCGACCTGAGAAACGGTGCAGGTGTGTGGCTACACCGCAAGGCCTCGTGGAATGTTTCGTAAATGAACTCCTTTACTTTTGATTTAGTGTGCTCCAAGGGACTCAAGACTATTAGGAGCTTGGTCAAGAGACTTCTCTAAACGACAGACGCCAGGTCTGCTAAGTGTGGCAGAGATGGTAGAGCTCACCAGACATCCCACTGGCTCCTTGACATTTCTCAGTTCTCCTTGCATTCGGTAGGGTCATGTGACTAGTTCTGACCCATGAATGGAAGTGATGTCATTTCCACTTGAAGCTCAGGAGAACTATTCTTTCTTGCCCTCACTCAGGAACTGGTAACATTCCAGATCCCGGGCCCATGAATGAATAGGTGGATCAGAGTCCTACTTCTGCAGTGGACTTTGTATGAGTAGAAACTTTTAAGAATAAAGCACCTCTGATTTGGGGCTTGCTTGTTATGCAACACAATCTAGCCTCTCCTGACCAATGCAGCCAACCTTTGCCTCTCCTAACAGAGGTCTCCTTACCTGGTCAACCTCACTGGGCTGGGCTTCTTTCTCCCCTCAAGTGTGATCACCTCAGGAGATGGCTCAGCTCAGCAGTTGGCAGGCTTTTTGTAAGAGTTTTCCATGAGCTCATCGCAGGTGATCAAACCTGCCACAGAGTCACTTAGAGAGGGCTATGTGCCATTGGCACAGCGTCCCTCTCCCTCACTGCTGACCCCACTGCAAACGTCTCTCCTCTTAACCACAGATCCTGCTTGAAGTTCAAGCTTCTGGACTTTGAAAGCTGAAGAGCACAGAAGTGTGTGTGTGGAAGTTTTACCAAAATTCTCATGGGCTACCATGTTGCTTTGCCATTGACCTTGGGGTCTCCTGCCATGGGGACCTGAGGCCCCTATATGTGCTCCCATCCCTTCCTGTAGTGGCTCCAACATGCATTGGCAAATTCCACAGCTATTGAGCTGTGGCTGTTGCAGCTCCAGACAGGACTCTGCTTGCTTCTGGGCAGATGCCTCTGAGGCTTAGTGTGACAAGCTCTATCCGTATCTATCTCTCCAGCCACACCCAAAGGGCTGGAGGGAGAAGTTTCCATACCCTTTTAGGAATGCTTCCTCTGCACCCTACCCCTGGGCCTTCAGGTGTACCTGGAGCTCGCTAGTGGTGGTGGTGGTGTGGGGGGGTAATGGTGTGTGTGTGTGGGGGGTCATCTCCTTCTCAGGAAGCAGGTCACAGAGATGCTTAGTGTTGGCAATGTTGGTGCCCGTTTCTGATGGCTCCTATCTCCTGGGAGCCCCTCTGGATTCCATCAGCTACAAAGAAGAATAGAGAGCACCAGGTACCTCTTAGTACAGCCTCTGCATTCACAAGCCAGGTACAGGCCTTCTAAAATTCTGGGTATCGTCAACTATTTGTTTATAGACATTGAATAGCTTGAGCACTGGGGTATCTTTCAGGGCAAAGTCCTAAACATTGTCATCAACCCTACACTCTCAGCCTTGCTAGGTATCCCAGATGAAGCCAGCTATCTCTTACCAGCCTGGAATTTGCCTTTTCAGTGATATAAAGACGACATGGCACAATGAAGAAGAAAGTCAGCTTTAGTGTCAGCATGAGTTCAAACCCTAGCTCTACTGGATTTAGGCCAGGTAATCTTGAGAGCTCCCTTAACCTCACGTGTCTCACTTTAGTCATCTATGAAGCACAGGTGATCATTGCACGGATTTTCTAGGACTCTTGGGAAGACTAGATGTCATAATACTCATAAGTACTTAGTGCCTGCCACATAGGAAATATTTGACATGAACCAGTTCCCTTCTTCCTTCCCCTGCAGGCTCTTTAATTCCACTCCTTTCTGCACAGGCTTGCCCTCCTTATCTTCCCAGGAACTGGCTTTATCTTGCCACTCCCTTCTTACTTACGCAGAGTGGTTTTGTGCCATCCTAAAACGTCAGTTTGTAAATACTCCTACATTTAAAGGTCCTTTTCCGGGCCCTCAGGACCCTCCACAAATCTATCTCCAACTGCCCCTTAGTTCTCCCCAAACCCTTCCATCCAATCTAGCTGACCTTTCCATCCTCATTGAAGTTCCCCACTTGAGCCAAGACTGTAGTCTGACCTCTTACTCCATCTCCATGAGCCTTATGCAGTCTTGATGGCTCAAGTGGAAGGCCTGCCTCCCTCCTCCAGAAAGTTGTCCCTGACTAGACAGAATTCTGTGCCATACACGTGCTGGTTAGTCAACTGCAATTATCCTTCTGTGGTTTTGTTTTTGCCTCTATTGGCATATAATCATCCTCCCAACTTAGGAGGTCTTTGCAGGCAGGCATGGCGCTTCAGTAGCTTCTGTTTGGTATTCGGTAAATACTCAGTAAAGGCTAGACAGATGGGTACTCATGGGTCTGAGATGTCTCAGGGCTGGGCACACCAGCTAGAGATAACAGTGAACCCCCTGAACGCCCTGGGCCTCCTAGGGAACATGGTGGAGGGAGAAGCCATGCTCTGCTACCCCTGGCTTTTGGAAGGAGCTGGAGGAAGTGGACTGAAACTCCCTGTACAGTCAGTAGCCTCCTCAACTTCCCCACAAGGCTTGTTGAAGTGGTCACTGAGGAAAAGCGCAGCCGTTAAGCATCTAAGGTTCCAACGCTGGCTCCAGCTTTTATTAGTAGTGTGACCTCTGCAATTGTGTTAATCTCTCAGTGCCTCAAATTTCTCCACCTATTTTTGAAATAAAAATAAAAACAGTCCCTACCTCATCCAGTGGTAAAGAGTAAATGTGTTACTGTATGTAAAGCCATTAGCATACTGCTTCAACTAGTAGTAGCTAGTCTTGTGAGGTGCTGCATTGATCATTTTGGCCTACAGGCTTGGACAGTGTTACGTGAAAAGAATGATCACACTCAAATACCATCTCTATCACTTCTAGCTCAGTGCGTCGGACCTCATTCACCCTTTCTGAGCCCCTGTTTACTTATCTTTAAAGAAAATTAGGGGGAAGCCAGGATGGCTCAGCAGATTAGGCGCTCACTTTGCCGTCCTGAGGTCTGAGGATCGAATCTGGTCCTGGCCTGTGTGCACCCATGTGCTGAACTGGTGTGGCTCCCATGTAGGAGGCCCCCAGCCCAGTTCCCGCCCTGGGCGGCCCGCGCCCACCTGTGTGGAATGAAATTATCTGGAAAACTGATGATGTATAACTGTAGAGACTGCTCTGGCCACACACACCCCCCCTTCTCGCTGTCTCTCCCTCTGTGAAAACAATAAAATAAATATTTTTTAAAAATAAAGGAAATATACCCATGATACAGGATTGAGATGGATGTGAGATTTGCTTGCTTAGCATGGAGAACAGGGCCTGGCGTATGTGAGACCCATGGGTATGTCCCCATTCTCTTTCATTTAAGTCTCCTCGTTCTGCCTGGCAGCCTGGATGGGCAGAGGTGGTGGCAATCAGAAGAAAGAAATACAGAGGAGACATGCACGGGGCCAAGGATCCCGAAAATGCAACTGGTGTCTTTAGAGAGAGTGGTGTGGGCCTGCTGACACCTGCTGGATGAAGCAGGAATGGCACTTCTGGGTACCCTGATGCTACCATATGGGGGAAAAGGTTTATGACAGAGAACAGATCTTGCCTGATGGGCTCTGGCTTGGGACCCTGCCTCCGCGTGCTCTCCAGCAATAGTCCCTGCTACCCACTTTCTTCAGTCTCTCTCTACGAAGTACTGACCGCAATGAAAACATAAAGAAAACAGAGGCGTATCTGGCAAAGACGAGTGGGGCTGGCCCTTTAACGAACCTCAGAAATACCTGGGGAACTTTATTACTGTATTTTGCAGTGCATAATGTGCTTCTGTGTATACTTGTAGTGTGGAACCATGTTTTTGCCCCAAATTTTCAGGGAAAAAAATATTTCATTTTAATTTTCTAATTCAAATTCTTATTTGTTTATATTAGGTACTTGCTTTTTGTATTATAATGGAATTTTAGGATTGATTGATTGATTTTTGACAGAGAGAGAGAGAGAGAGAGAGAGAGAGAGAGAGACAGACAGAGACCGAGAGAAGGGGAGGGCCCAGAGCAGTCTCCATAGTTGTACATTATTTTTCCATATAGTTTCACTCCACAGGTGGGCGCGGGGCTGCACAGGGCAGGAGCTGGGCCAGGAGCCTCCTTATAGGCCCCGGCAAGAACTGAACTAGGGCCACACCCCAGTTCAGCACGTGGGTCTGAAGGGGCCTGGGCGGGGGTATGATACTCGGACCCCAGGGCTGCAAAGCAAGCACTCAACATACTAAGCCAACCCGGCATCCCCTAAACTTTAGCATTTATTTTTTAACATATTATGGTACAAGAAATTTTATGTAACAAATAATTGCAAAACACAAGAATCGATACATGGTACCAAAAATGTTATGTTCCGGTAACAAATTTACAATATTTACGCATCGTAGAAGGCCAAGAACTTTCCGTCCACATCAGAAGTATCGTCTTCAATTTCTGCATTACCAGTGTCTTCCGAAGTCACTTTCCTCATCCTGGCAAATTTCATTGTCCTCAGTTCTATCCATTGTATTGCTGATGCCGCATTTTTTTTAAGGATTTCACAACTGCTTTCTTCCTGACACCATTGCATGATCTTAGGCTCCAGTCACAAACCTGGGCACTGAAGGCTTTCTTGATCTGCCTGGAGGTGTTAAGTCACTACCAGCTGAATGCGTTCACAGCACCACTCTTTCTTCAGTGGGGCCTTGAAGGGCTTGTTTACTGACACGTCAAGAGGTCGCAATCCAATGACTGCATTCCAGGGTGTTATTTTGCATACGGATATCATTATTAGTTTCTAGAGTTACACTTTTAACTCATACGCCTAAATAAAATAATTAAAAACATTTATGTAGATACAGAATTAGTACTCTCCATGTATAATGTGCATCCTTATTTTCCCTCACAAATTGGGGCAAGAAGAGTGCACATTATACATGGCAAAATACGGTATTTTTAAAATCAATTTATTAGTGTCGTATTTATTTATATACAATAAAATGAGTGCATTTTAAATCTACATCTTGTTGAATCGCCCCGATCAGAATACAGATCATTTCCATTGTCCCAGAAAGTATCCTCATGGCCCTTTGTGGTCAACCCATCACCACTACCTTAGGCCCTAGGCCCTCTGCCTCTTCTGGACCTTTATGAAAATGGAGTTTACAGTCTGTATTCTTTTAGTTTTTTTAATTTTTATTGTTTGAGAGAGATAGAGACAGAGAGACAGAGAGAGACAGAGAGAGAGAAAGAAGAGGGAGGGCCCAGAGCAGTCTCCAAAGTTGTGCATCATTAGTTGTGACATAGTTTCATTCCACACAGGTGGGTGTGGGACTGTGTGGGCCAGAACACAACTGGAGGCCTCTGCATGAGAGGGGAGAACCTTTGCTGCCCTGCCATCCTGGTGGTTACCAGTTGTGCCGCGATTCTGCATATGGGTTTGCACGGGCTGCAGCTGGGAATCAAACCCTGGACCTTTCGATTATAAGACAAGCGCTCATCGGCTGAGCTATTCCAGCATCTCAGAGGTTTTTGTTTTTTGTTAGCCATTTTAATGTGTGTGAAGTTCTATCACATTTTGAACATGCAATTCTTTAAGGATCGATAATGTTGAACATCTTAGCAGCAGCTTACTGGCAATTTGCATATCTTTTGGGGAAGTGACTCTTCAAGTCATTTGCCCATTTTTATTATTAACTTGTAAGTGTTCCTTTTATATTTTGGATACAAGTCCTTTGTCAGATATTTGTATTTTCTCCATTATATGACTTGCCTTTTCAGTTTCTTTTTCTATCTTCTAAAGAACAGCAGTTTTCAGTTGTTTGAAGTTCAATTTAGCAGTTTCTTTTCTTCCTTCCGTTTTTCTTTCTTTCCTCCCTTCCTTTTACTTCTTTCCTTCCTTCCTTCTTTCCTTCCTTCCTTCCTTCCTTGCTTTCTTTTTTTTTGGTTAGTGCTTTTTGTGTTTTCTTTAGGAAATCTTTGTGCCAAGGTTGCAAAGATACTCTCCTATATTTTCTTTAAAAATTATAGTTGTGAGTTAATTACTTGATGGTCCATCTTGAATTAATTTTTGTCTATGGTATAAGGTAGGCTTTCAGGCTTATGTTTTTCCAAATGGAAAAATACAACCCTTTGTTGAAAAGATTACCTTTCTTCATTGAAGAACCTTGATCAAATGCAACTGACCATACATGTATGGATCTATTTCTGGATGCTATTCTGTTTCATGGATGTATTTGACAATGCAAAAGCTACACTGTCTTGATTTCTGTTCAGGTCTGGGCAGGCTTTTTCAGGTCAAGGGCTACTTCTAATTTTCCCCAAGTGTCATGACCCACTAGCTATTTATTTTATTATTCAGGCAGTCACCCCCAAGTTGCTTGGTGGTCCACCACTGGACTGCGGTCGACATCTTGCCCAGCCTGGCTGTCATTTATAGGAAATCCTGAAATAACTACTGAAAGTATCTAACTTTCATAGTGGTTTTGACTATTATAGGGCCTTTCCATTTTTAAATAAATTACAATCAGCTTTTCGATTTTCATAAAAAGACCAGCTGTAATTTTGACTGTATTGTATTGAATTTATAGGTATGTTTGGACAGAACTAGTGTTTAAACTTCTATTTCACACACGTTATATCTCCATTTATATACACTTTTTAAAGTTTCTCTTGGCAGTCTCTTGCAGTTTTCAGGGCAAATATTTTGCATATATTTTATAAAAATTATCTCTAAGAATTTTATGCCTTTTGATGCTTTTATAAATATATTCCTTTTATTTCATTTTCCATTTGCTTGTTCCTAGTATACAAAATTACAATTTTTGTATATTGATCTTGTATCCTGAATCCTTGAGAATTTCACTTATTAATTAATTCTAGTATTTTTATAGGTCCCTTAGGATCTTATATATTAAAAATCATGTTACTGGGGATGCCAGGATAGCTCAGCAATTGAGAACTTGCTTTGCAGTCCTGAGGTCTTTGGTTCCTGGTCCCAGCTTGTGCAAACCCCATATGCTGAACTCCGGTGAAACTGGTAACCATTGGGATAACTCGGCTGTGAAGGTTCTCGCCTCCCAGGCCAGAGGCCCCCAGTTCAGTTCCTGCCCTGTGCGGCCCCACATCCACCTGTATGGAATGAAACTATGTCACAACTAATGTCGCATAACTATGGAGACTGTTCTGGGCCCTTCCCCTTCTCTCTCTCTCTCTCGCTCTCTCTCCCTCTCCCTCTCTCTCTCTCTCTCTCTTACCTTCGCCCAAACAATAAAATAGATCTTTGAAATGAAAAGAAAGACCCACATCCAGAATTGAAACCCAGCAATAACTTACCCTCTTTTCCACATTAAAACTGTTAAATTGTACACTTACAAATGTGCAGTTTATTGTAAATCAGTTATACCTCAATAAAACACGATTTTAAAAACAGCATCCAAAATTGGATATAAAATTGATGAAAGGAATAAGAACAACCAAAAGCTATTACATTCAGGGAAATATGAGGGCTGTCCAGAAAGTATCCAGCCAAATAATATGAAAAATGGAGGCATTTATGGCTGGATTTTTCCAGTCTTTGTATATAGGTGCCAAAATTCATCTAGCTATATATTTAGGATTTGAGAATTTTAATCACATATGAAATATGTCTGAATAAAGTACTGTTGCATTAAAAAAAATAAAGTAATTAGACCTAAAGTTATAATTCTCAAATATCACCAGACCTCATTGGCAGACAGATAACACCAGACTGTATCTAAAATAAATCTTTCTCTCGACTGTTGCTCATCTTTAAAGATGTTTTTTTTCTTGTTATAAAAGCAATACATGTTCATCATAGGAGAATTAGTAAATACAGATAAGCAAAAATATAAAAATAAAAGATAGTCTTGTTTCTACATTCAGATATAACAAGATTTTACACTCTAGTATATCTATTTTCACTATTTTTTAGTGCTTGTATGCTTACTTAGATGTATATATGACTACATAATGTAGGGTCCAGCCCCTTTTTTATGAGGTAATAATCTATACCAAATCTTTTATTACAATATCATAAACATGTAGTTCTGTAACATAGCAATATCACACTCAAGCACACTATACTACTTAAAAAGGGTGTTACTTCTATCAATCCCTGTATACGAGGTCTGACAATTAAGTTCACAAATTGTCACCATGCACTTATGTTGACAGCACTGTACAAACAACTTGGTAAGGTTTTATAACCTTGGTATATCAGGGTCTCACAGCTGTGTTTGTGGCGACGTGTGGCGGTGTCTTGCTGAGTGGCATTCATCACTGTTTCGTGTTTTTGTGTGCTGTTGCAAGAATGTTGCAGGTTGAGTTTGCCAAGATCTTTTGAAGAGGCAAGAGGATGTTTTGGAAACAAAAAAAATTCCGTCAATCCAAATCAAGAGTCAAAATGATGTTGTGAACTTTTTTTGATATCAGAGGGATTGTTCATCATGAATTTGTACCAACTGGGTCAACCAAGTTGACTATTTGGAAGTGCTGAAATGGCTGCATGAAAAAATTAGATGAAGATGACCTGAACTTTTTGCCAACAACTCATGGCTCTTGCATCACGACAATGCACCAGCTCACACGGCACTGTCTGTGAGGGAGTTTTTAGCCAGGAAACAAATAACTGTATTGGAACACCCTCCCTACTCACCTGATCTGGCCCCCCATGACTTTTTTTCTTTACCTAAAGATAAAGAAAATATTGAAAGAGAGACATTTTGATGACATTCAGGACATCAAGGGTAATATGACGACAGCTCTGATGACCATTCCAGAAAAAGAGTTCCCAAATTGCTTTGACTAGGTACTGGCATCGGTGCACAGCTTCCCAAGGGGAGTGCTTCGCAGGTGACTGTAGTGATAGTCAGCAATGAGGTGTGCTTCCCAGACATGGCATAAATTTCCATGCTTCCATGTCTTTTTCTCCTCTCACTTAGAATGTTCCTACCCTCATCCTCACTTTCAGGACTCTACTTCTTGGAGAACTCCTATTCGTGTTTCAAGACCCATCTCAACTGTCAGGCCCACTAGGATTTACCAACTTCACTGTGGTTTCTCAGCTAATCACTTCTGTAGCTCTAAATCTCTAGCACCTAAGAAAAACATTTTTAGATCAGGCATGTCCAACCTGCAGCTCATGATGGCTTTGAATGAGTGAGACCCAACACAAATTCTTAAAACACTGAGTTTTTTGTTTTGTTTTGCAATTTTTTTTTCTTAGCTTATCAGCTATCATTAGTGTTAGTGTGTTTTATGTGTGGCCCAAGACAATTATTCTTCCAATGTGGCCCAGGGAAGCCAAAAGATCAGATACCACTGTTTTAGATAGTTGGTTTTGTGTTCACTGACTTTATTGTACTGAAAGCTCTCTAGGGAAAATGAAGTTTTTTTAAAAAGATGAGACTATGCTAGTGGCTTTGTTAGGTGAATTAATAGATACTTTTATGACTTAGTCAAATGAATTAAGTCAGAGGTCAAGGAGCATCCACACCTGAATACTTGACAAAAGCATTTGATAAGGTTATTTTGCAAGAGTTTATAAAGCCCATTTAAGAAACACATATTAAATGCTATCTGGTTATAGTTTGCTGTAAATGTATGTATAAAACAGAAGAATAATGTGTCAGAGACCTTCTCTGAAGGTTGCTGATGGTCTGGTGGGGAAATCAATATTCACAGCCATGAAATAATTATAAAAAAAAATTCAATATACCACAAATTAAATTGTGGGATTAATGAAATCCAAATCAGAACTCTACAGGGATTCTTTTTCTAATCTTGACAAAATGAAGTTCATTTGGAAGATGAAAATCAGACAAGAGCAATCTCAAACCAAATCCCAGCAGGTTTTTGTGTGGTAATTGATAATCCGATACAAAAATGTATATGAAAGTGGAAAGGACTTAGTGCTTTCCTGAAGACAATCTTAGAGAAAAGCAAAACTAGAGGGCTTATATTACCAGGTAGTTATTTTAAAGTTTGAATAATTAAGACATTGGTATTTGCATATGAGTAGACAAACTGATGGATAGAACAAAATAGATCACAAACAGTTCTATCCATATATGGTTGCCTGACTTATGACAAAGAATTCCATTGCCTGCCCCTTTGTATCCATCTTCTTTCATTTAACTTTACATGTGTGAGATTCATCCATATTGTTGAATATAGTATGAAATTGTTCATGCTGATTGCTGTGTGGTGTTCTTTCATGCAATGTGCATCTCCAATGCAGTGGAGATAAGATATTCATTTAAATAAATGGTTCTGGGTCAATTGAATATCTGCATGAAAAACACATTTTGTTCCCTTCCCTCACATTATACACACACACAAAATCAATTTCAGATGAATTAAATATCTACAGTGAAGGTTAAAACCATTCATATAGTATAAGAAAACATGTTTGTGGTATTGGAAGAAGCAAAGATTTCTCAAACATGTTACAATAAGTGCTAACCAATAAGGAAAAAAGTAATATATTAATTTATATTAAAATTTTAGTGGTAACATCAAAGGACACAATTAGAAGAGTGAAAAGGCAACCCAAAGAGTAAAAAATGATATTTGCAATGTATATACATGAAAATAAACACTAATCCTAAATATATAAAGAACTACAAATCAGTTTTTTTTTAAGATTTATTTTATTGTTTTTGACAGAGACAGAGAGACACAGAGAGAAGGAAGAGGGCCCAGAGCAGTCTCCGTAGTTGTACATCATCAGTTTTTTTTTTTAAGATTTATTTTATTGATTTTTGACAGAGAGAAACAGAGACAGAGAGAGACAGAGAGAAGGGGGAGGGCCCAGAGCAGTCTCCATAGTTGACATTAGTTTTCCACATAGTTTTGCTCCACAGGCGGGCACAGGGCTGCGCAGGGCAGGAACTGGGCCGGGAGCCTCCCACATAGGTCCCGGCAAGAACTGAACTGGGGGCACAACCCAGCTCAGCATGTGGGTCCGCCTGGGCCGGAGTCAGGATTCGATCCTCGGTCCTCAGGGCTTCAAAGCGAGCGCTTCACCCGCTGAGCCATCCCGGCTTTCCCCATCATCAGTTTTTGACATAGTTTCTTTCCACACAGGTAGGCAGGGGCCATCGTGCAGGGTGGGAACTGGGCTGGGGCCTCCTGCATGGGAGGCACACCCCCTCGAGCCAGGGGCTGAACCAGGGGGCGAGAACTGAACTGGGGGCCTCCCGAATGGGAAGCACACCTCAGTTCAGTATATGGGTCCACACAGGCCGGGGCCAGGATTCGAATCCTGGTCCTGGGGCTGCAAAGTGAGTACTTAACCCGCTGAGTCATCCCAGCTTTCCCAAATCAGTTTTTTTAAGCAACTCCATGAAAAGAAGCTAAAAGACAGGGAGAGACAGCTAACTTGAAACAATGTACAAATGACCAATAAAGTTATAAAAACGTGTTCAGCCTCACAAGTCAACATAGAAATGAAAATTCGTATCTCAATAGCAATCGCACCGGAATGACTAAATGAGTAAGACAGAAAATACTAAGTGTTAGCAAGAGTGTGGCTAACCGGAACTCTTATACACTGCTGGTAGAATTGTAAATGATTATAACCATTCCGGAAAACGATGTCCAGTATCTGTAGAAACTGGACACTGAGTCTATGACCCCATAATTCCTTTCCCAAGAACAAACCAGGGGAAGCTGGGATGGCTCAGTGGGTTAAGTGCTCACTTTGCAGCGCTGGGGACCGAGGATCAAATCCTGGCTCCGGCCCGTGTGGACCCATATGCTGAACTGGGAGCTCCCCCAGTTCAGTTCTCTCTCTAGGTCTCTGTCTCTGTCTCTCTGTCTCTCTCTCTCTCTGTCAAAAAACAAACAAACAAAAACAAAACAAAACAAAACAAAAAAACAAACCAAACAGAGCCTTGTACATATTTTTGCATGCCAATCAATTATTATATGGTACTAAAATTTTTTTTCAAAGATTTTAGCCTAGTAAATTTATATAGACAAAACTAAGCATCAAAGGATAGCATGCATAGAAGCCTTCTTTAGACTAATCTTCTACCACCTACAATATCTCAAAACTTCTTTTTGTATAATGATTCCCCAAATATATGTTGCTCTCCACAGCTCTAGAATATTTATAATAGCATTATTTGTAGTATTTACAAACTTGGAAACTATGTAAATGCCTATGTACAGTATAATGAATAAATAAATCATGGTATATTCATGCAAAGAAATATTATACAGCAATGGGCATGGACAATTTAAAACTATGTTCAACAATATGAATGAACCTTACAAACATAAAGGTGTATGGAAGATAGACACAAAATGGGCAGGCAATCGGATTTATATCATATAAAGTTCAAAAACAGGCAGAACTAATCTTGATCTGAGTCAAAACCGTAGTCACCCTTGGAGTGGCTGGAAGAGAGCACGGTGATGGTGGTGTTTCTGGGGTGCTGGTAATAATCTCTTTCTTTCTTCATTTAACCTGGCTGCTGATTAGGCAGATGCGGTCAGTTTGTGAAAGTTTCCTGGGCCATTCATTTATGACATGTTCACTCTTCATACATATGTTGCATTTAAATACAATTTAAAACATATTTAAAATGTTCACAGAAATAAAGTGACTAAGTGAAATAGAAATGAATGTTAAAATATATTATAAAGCTACAATAATGCAAAAAATGTGGTATCAGCACAAGACTAGGAGTATATGGTAGATCAATGAAACACAATAGAAAGCCAAGAAATATACCTTGGTACATATAAGAATTAATTATATTATTAAGATGATATTTTAAATCAGTAGGAAAAGAGAATTATTTGAATATAGTGTTGAGACAATTTAATTCATTAGAAATGAAGAAACCTAAATACTTTCCTTAAGACACTACTAAAATAAAGTCCAGATGAATTCAACAAAAATACATATATTGTGCCTTTAAATTTTTACTTGCTTATATGAAAAAATTTATATAAACATAAATACATAAAGTAGTAAGAGGAAAATGCAAGTAAGATTATTTCATGATTTTGGCAGTGAGAGATTATATTTTTCTCAATATAAAAAGAGAAGAAAAACTACAGGCAAAGCATTCAAGTGCAATGTAAATTATAAAATTATAAAATATAAATTAAAGATTGCAAAGACAGATCACTTGTAAGGGTGAAAGATTAATGCCCTTCAAATCTAAAAAGCTTTTCTAAATAATAATATAAATACACTCCAATAGAAATATTCACAAAGTATAAAAGTACATTTTACAAGTGATACAAAAATGTCTAATAAACTCATCATTTTTCACCTCACTTATAATTAAAAAGATATGAATTAAGATAATAATGAGATGCCATTTTCATGTTTCAATCATACATTTTATGATAGCACCCAATATCGGTAAGGATGAGATAAAATGACAGGATTCTACATTAGTACTTTCTTCCTGAAAGATAATTTGGCAAGATACATACAAAGTCATAAAAGTCATAAAATACCTATCCTGGTTAAACAGATACTTTCACTTTGAGGATTCAGTCCTAAGGATATAATCAGGGGTGATAATAAGGAAGTATGTAAACGAAGACCGATTGCAGTACTGCCTATGATGATAAAAAAAGAGTTGAAGCAAACTAAATGTACAAGAAGGGGCTAGTTAAGTAATTCTGGGTTGGGAAAATATGCATCCAATCAAATTTAAAGAAAAGAAGAAATAGAAGCCCTCCTGGGTCTGGAAGAGGTCACCTGAGGACTCTCTTCCTCAGACATCTGGGGACTTTTTATCACACTCTCCTTTGCCATTAAGGCTGTTTTGGTGGAAAAGTTGGGAAGCGCTAGTCATGAAGATCTCCCAACATGGAATTTTAAAGCTGGGGGAACTGTTTCTGTATCAAGGGGGTCCATTTCAACGTTTATGCAGATATTCACTGTGTCAAAATTACACATTTAAAAAACCAAAACCCGGGGAAGCCGGGATGGCTCAGTGGGTTAAGCGCTTACTTTGCAGTCCCGGGAACCGAGGATCAAATCCCAGCCCCGGCCCATGTGGACCCATGTGCTGAGCTGGGGAGTGCCCCCAGTTCAGTTCTCACCAGGGTGAGACCCCGGCCCAGTTCCTGCCCTGTGCAGCTCCACTCCCGCCTGTGGAATGAAACTATGTGGAAAAACCGATGATGTGCAACTATGGAGACTGTTCTGGGCCCTCCCCCTTCTCTCTGTCTCTGACTCTGTATCTCTCTCTTTGTCAAAAACAATAAAAATAAATCTTAAAAACAAAACAAAACTGAAACTCAATTCTCCTTAAACCTTTAAGTTTAACAGGTGGGATCCCCCCCACCCCCAATAATAAACCTAATAACAACACAAATAGTAAATACTCAAAGACCATCTTGTTAAAGGCTAACAAATTACCGGTATATAGGAAAAGAGTCTGTGTTAAGGAAAAAAGGCAGGACGTAATACATGCACAGCATAATTTGATACACACAGATGCTCCAAAGTGTCTATAAAGAGCAGTGAGATTAATGGATGACTTCCAATTGTTTATTTCTATAGTTTTGAACTGTAGGAGTATTGAAAAATGTGTACATGTTACTTTTAGAATTCTAAAACAATAAAATGATTTTCATTTTGAAATTGAGAATTGAGCAGAAAGAATAATGATGTCATAGAGCAAGATTTCCTTTTTAAAAATTGTTTTTCGCAAAGGAATTCCTTTTCAAATAAAATCTTACATAGGGGAAGCCGGGATGGCTCAGTGAGTTGAGCGCTCACTTTGCAGCGCCGGGGACCGAGGATCGAATCCCGGCCCCGGCCCCGGCCCGTGCGGAACCATATGCTGAACTGGGAGCTCCCCCAGTTCAGTTCTCTCCCTGTATCTCTCTCTCTCTCTCTCTGTCAAAAAACAATAAAAATAAATAAATAAATATTAAAAAAAAATCTTACATAGGAGATGAATATTGGAACAAATAAAAAATAACACCTGCACCTGCCGAGTAAGAGTGGCAGATGCAGACCTCGCAGGCCTGGTCTCTTTCATTTTCTTTACCCTGGCCCCCAACGGTGAGACACTTCCAAAAAACTCCAAGGCACCAGTGAAACTTAATTTTAAACCTCTTATTTTAGAGGACCATGCATGGGCATAGTCAGCATTTCATGGTATGCTTGTAAGCGTAGAAAGTATGGCGGAGGCAGGAGGGGCTAGAGTGCATGATTGATGAAGAGGAACATGTTGGGTCGGGTCAGACTGTGAATTCGTTTTTAAGTACCGTACAGGCCAGTGATTTTGCTTATGAAGATGGTTACTAGGAGACAGTGTCCTGATCAGATGTGCATTTGAAATGTGCTGCTCTGCTAGCACTGAGAAGGGTGGACTGGGGTGGGCAGAGTGAGGCTCCACCAGGAGTCCAGAGAGCAGATGAGAGTCGCAGCGAAGACACGGAAAATGGGTGATGATTGCAGGTCGTTCCAGAGGTGGAGCCAATGAGACCTGGTGACCCGCTGGGTGCAGGCAGGGTGTCCCAGCCATCTGGGGGAAGGCGAGAATTTACTGTGCTAAGCTCCAGGCTGTCACTTGGATCCCTGGGTCGACTACAGCAGCTGTTGTGGACGTGCACGTAGATGCACTTCTGATGGGCCGCTGCGTGTAAAGCACAGCTAAGTGCCGGGGGCGGGTTCGTTCTCCTCCACAGAATAACCGCAGTTGGCCACGTGATTTCATTTTTAGGACTTTGTAGGTTCTTTTGTCCCCTGTGCATCTGTGTATTTATGGCTGTTTTCCTGGAACTAGAGTAAATAGGTCATTTAAGAAATCCAAATCCAAACCCAAAACATTCCCTCCCCACTGCTGCTCTGAAATTAGATTCGTTTGTCAGATTGGTTTGGCAAGGGGTCTTTACTCATGAGCAGAAACTGCTCATTTCATAGGTGAGGAGGTCAAGTCTGAGAGAAGAAAGATGATGGCTACCCAAGAAGTGGGGTCCTGGGGTCTATCTGGAGGTGGTAGGAGGCAGAGTATCCACATGGCTAACGGTGAGGCAGGGAGGGGCGCCGGGGCCGAGCCAGCTACCGGCTGTGTGACCTGGGGACTGTGATTTAGCTCATTCTAACCCCAGTTTGCTTGACTAGAAAATGGAGTTGTGAGGAAAAGGCGCATGCTCATACTGCTGACTCATCTCCGTGCTGATGAAGAGGGAAATGATGGTGGTGATGATGAAGATGATGGTTGATGGTGGTATGATGATGGTGATGCAGATGCTGCTGCTGCTGCTCTCGGTGATGAAGACGATGTCATTGTAGGAACATGGGCTTTGGCGGCAGAACAACTGAGTTAAAATATTTATTATAGCTGCTTGACCTTGTTAAAATGATCTAACCTCTCTAATTATAAACTGAACTATATGCAGAATAGAGATAATGGTCTCTATCTTGCACTATGCTGAGAATGAAATAAAATAATACATATTCAAATGACCTGCCATAGTGCCTGGTACAAAGAATGTTTGTAATGTTTTCTTTCTATCCCTGAACCCAAACTGCTGTCCTCATCTCCTTCTCCTTCCCTTTTCCTCTTCTCTTCCGCTTCATCCTTCTCCAGGCGCAAGCGTGTTTTTTATCTTAATACTATGTTGCCATCTGTGCACTGGCTGCAAATCTGCAACTAGGTATCACGACCCCCTCCTAAGGGTCCTCCACCTCATTCCCACGGCAGGGAATTCCGTCTCCACAGTGCCTGTCCGCCTCTCCTGAGGCTTATGATGAGCCCAGATCCTGCCACTCCACTCGGCTTCCCTGGGCATCAACTTCGGGACAGGACACTGGGGGAGCTGTCATCCCACCAGCGGGGCGAGCTGGTGCGAGTGGTTCCCCACCAGGTGGCCCCATCTCTTCTAGACAGGACCTGATGGATACAATGAACAACTTGTTGTTTGGAGCCTTTTGGCAGTGGCCTTGCTTCAGCGCGTAAAGAAATACAGCAGAGTCTCAGGGAAGCGGCACCCATGGGGATGGGTAGATGCTGGATAAATGGAAGTAGAGTCTCTGCGGACCGCAACTCAAGCAACCGGCACTTCCAAGCAACCGGCACTTCCAAGCAACCGGCACTTCCAAGCAACCGGCACTGCCAAGCAACCGGCACTGCCGTTTGTTTGAGTTCCGGTTCATGGAGAGTCTCCTGTATTTTCAGGTAATGAAGAGTCTAGTATCTGTTATCTGTTTTGCTTGTGTTAGGGGGTTCCAGGAGTGAGAGTGGAACAAACATCTTCTGAAGCTCTTCCATTGAACCAGGCTCTTTTTTTTCCTGTAATAGGAAAAACGAATGGGCTACCTCTGCAGGCATCTCTTAAAGCAGAGTCCTCCCAGCTCTAATGCGACAGGCCAGCTTGATAGTGCACTGGGGCTGAGCATCAGGTCGCGGAGTGTCACACGAGGAGGATGAAAAGGTCAGTAACCAATAACAGGAATGTCCCCGTGGCTGACAGATGTGCATCACAGAATGGCAAGTGCCAGCCCAGGGCTTCTGTCTTTTCTGGAACTGCCACCTCCCATCTGTTTGCTTTGATGACTTGACATCCCCAAAGTCAGTCCCTTGAATAGCATATGTTTATTGTTTTAATGAAAATGGATAGGGTTTGAGGATTTCAAAAGAGGAAATGAAAGGTATCCGAGGGGCTACAAAATCAAAGACGGGAACGCTTATACCAGAAAGAATGAGGGTCACAAACCTCATTCCAAGTTCCCTGATTTATGCATGAAAACCACGCGGGGATCAGGGGAGGGAGGGAGGAGAGTGGGTCCAGGAAGGGTACAAACCTGCTTATAAATCTTTTCCATATAGAAAAAGAGGAAGAGAAGAATAAAGAAAGACGGAAAGAGGAAACACCGAAGCTTTCATCTTTATTCTGTTCCGGAATGGATTCCATTAGACTGCACTATGTCATTCTAAGTGCACCTGAATATAGCTGTGGACTTAAAGAACTCTCTCCTCCCCTTCTGACCTTTATTATGACTGCAAAACTTCTGAGTGTGAGGAATAAATAATGCATGTTCTCAGTCAGGAAAGGCAAGAAGACCCAAGGAAATATTGCAGAATAGCTTAAGCAACATTTCTTACTTTACTTCTGACCTACTTCCGCTGCCCGCATCCCCACTCCCTGCCAGCCACCCATCTGAACCTGAACACCAGAAGCAGAAATGGTAGTGCACAGGGGAGGTCGGGCTAGCTCAGCAGCTGAGCACTTGTCTCACAAGGGAGAGGCCCGGGGTTCTATTCCCCGTCCTGGCCCAGGGTTCTATTCCCTGTCCCAGCCCGGGCAAACCCACATGCTGAACGGCAGCACAACTGGTAGCCACCCAGAGGGCGACAAAGACAGTGGCTTCTGATATGGGTGTGGCCACTCTAGTTTGGTTCCAGGCCCACACGGCCCCATACCCACCTGTGTGGAATGAAACCAGGTCACAGCCAACAACGTACAACTACGAAGACCACTCTGGGCCCTCTCCTCTTCTCTCTCTCTCAACTTCTCTCAAACAATAAAATTAATCTTTTTTAAAAAAGGTGTCAGAAAGCACAGATTTGGGGGCAGGGCAAACTTGCATTTACAATACTTATAAGGATGGGGTGTCAATCGTGTGACCCTGAGCACATTTCCTGTCCCCTCTCGGCCTTGGTCATCTGTCAAATGAAGACACCTGTCTTGGCATGCACTCTAGCAAAGGCTTGGGAAAGACAATACATGAAGACATAAGCAAGCGAATCTTGAGCCCTGGGGGAGACCGAGGAAAGAAGGTCTCTTCTGGTCCGTTGTGAGTCCCAGACAGCAGGGCAGAGCCTCGGGGGGTGGGGACACCTTCTCAGTGAGCCTAGCGTGAACTTGAAGGGGCTGTCCAGAGCCTGGAACCCTGGTCCTAGCTTTGGATCTTCCAGGCCGGCTGCTATAGCAGCCAAGTGAACAAACGTTGTCAGCGATCACGGGCACTTCTCACCATGGTCAGGAGCCAGAGCGCTCTGTTCCTTGGAGTTTTCACGGAAACAGACGGAGGGGCAGAATGAACTCTAGACTCAAGCTAAGTTCAAAGCCCCTCCTTATACAGGGACAATTCGTGTGTCTGCATGTGTGTCTGTTTCCTTCCTGTGCCTCTGTTTCGCTAAGGCGTGGGGAGCAATGGAGCAATGGCTCTTCCAGTTTGTGATTTAACTAAGACCCTGCACGCTTCTCTGGCAAGCCTCTGGATTAGTGAGATGGGGAAGGAAACGACTGGAGAGCAAAAACCACAACTGGGGTGCTTGTCAGGTGTGGGAGGAAGCTGGGAGTCAGAACAGACTGAAGTTTAGGGTAGGGTGACCAGATGTCCCACTTTTGGCGGGACAGTCCTGATTTTTAACAATTTGTCCCGCGTCCCGTGGCATTTTAAAAAAGTCCTGATTTTTGGAAAGAATGCACAACAAGCTAGGGAACGGCGGGAGATAGACCAAATTTTTCATCAAGAACCCCCTCCCCCCCAGTCAATGGTATCCCGCTTTACCAATGTTAAAATCTGGTCACCTTAGTTTAGGGACTACTTACACTCATCTCCAGCTCCCTAATCACACACTCAGTTCAGAGCTGGACAGTTGGGCAGACAGCTGACATGTCCGCGAGGGGAGCTGGGATGGGGCCGGGTGCAGGAAGAGGCACGTCCAGCCTAGAAGACCGTGGAAAGAAGTGTCCCTGCCGGGCGTTTTTCCGAGCCGAAGCCCTGGCTGCTCTGTAGGCATTCCTGGTGCTCTCTGCACACTTCTGTTCCCCGTGCTGTGCTGCTTTGTCCCTAACGACACTGAATGTCAGAGATAGAAGAGACCTCCATGGAGGGAAGAAGCGAGGCCGGAGGACAGGAGCGAGCCCTGAGAACACAGTGGGTGGGAGGTGCGGGACAGCACCCAGCCCCCTGAGGACCAGGCCCCTGGCTCTCCCGCCCCCATCGATGCTCCCACTTCAATCATGTCATTGTCAACAGCACTGTTTCTCTGTGACTCTCCATCTGCCTCCTAGACTTCCCTGTCCCTCTTGTAAAACTAGTCCTCAGAGCGCGACTCTAATGCTGGCAGCCTCGCTAGAAGGTGGGCGGGTCTGCCTGGTAGGCACCCCTCTGGGAGTGCGATTATTTCGAATTACCAGGGTCCCCACCATGGCTGGTCTTTAAATCTGTGGGAAGCTGAGCAGGTCAAGTGCCCCTGGGGGCTCTCTCGACCCCCGTCCACCAGCGCCCCGGTGTGCGCTTGCTACGGACAGCAAGTGGTTTGGTGTCTTATGGGGGAACCCCCTTCTGTTCCTGCCCTGGTTTCGTGGCTTCTTTCGGAATGACTCTCTCACAAAAGCTACCAGGTGCAAAGAGGGCAGCTGGCTGGCTCTGTGGCGTGGACCTGGGACAGAGCCAGGGAGACAGTGTGGTGGCCCGTGTGTCACTTTGAGGACAATGAAAACTTCAGCGCTGTTTGTTACCCAGGAGACTCCTGGTGGATGCCAAGGGTCCCAGGAGAACCGCTCCGGCTGCCCGAGGAAGCTGTCGAATCAGCTTCTGCCGCTCTCCCCTCCTGTTAGGTGTGACCAGCCATGTCCATGGCAACTGCGAAGCTTCTTGGGCTTCCCTGAGCCCTTGTGTGGGGAGATTTGGGAGGACAGCTGGTTGGGGTGGGCAGGTGTGGAGGCTGGGAGGTGTGTGTCTTCCCATGCCGTCCTTCCCTGGGTGCTGACAGAGCTAGCCCCAAAGCAGGTGCAAGAAGGTAAGGCTCGTGCCTCCAATTGTGGCCTCAGGCCCTGTGCGCCAGTCCTGAGAGTCACAGAGATGCCCAGAGGTTAGAGAACAGCGAACCATCCTGTGGCTCAGCCTGCTGTCGGGGCCTCGTCCACTCGGAGGGCTCCCTTCTTTCCGCCTGCCTCTCCTCTCCCTCCTTTTCTTCCTTTAGCTTCTTTCCAAGCTTAGCACCAGAGTCAGAGAAAAGACCCGCGTCTCTCTTGCTGGCACCGGGTGATGGGGAGGGAAGGGGACATGCAGTAGAGTAAGAGCAATGTCTCCTTGCCAGCCAGGTGGCCTTGAGCCTGCTTCTGAGCAGGGCCCAGGGTTCCTCCTTCCCGGGGCTGTTGTCAGGACTGAAGGAGTCAACGTCTGTGGGGCACTGAGAGCAGTGTCTCTCACGTAGGTGAGCCTCTCTGCGTGAGGTGACCATCGATCCACGTGTGTCCAGGGCAGGACCATTTTATGCTGGCTGTCCCAGCAGCAGTACTGACAGCGCCTCCCATTCGGAAGGTATTTGGGGTTTGGGGGTTAATGTATAGTGTTAGCTACTTCACACTTGGGTGCTAACCCAGTATTTCAAGCCAGACTGAGGCAGCCAAGAGTTTGACTCCTGAGCCTCCACAGTGATCCAGTTCCGGGTCACTACCCTTCCCTTGGGAGACAAGAAAACCCTGTGACACTGCAGATCTGCTCTTACCCACCCCCACTCCTCCCTGGTGGAAGACGCTGAGAATGAATAGGGGTGCAGCCCCACGGGGGTCCCACCAGGAATGCACACTCACAGAGCACGTCTGAGAGCCTGGACCGGAGTTGCACAGAGTTGCACACTGCCCTGCCTCCGCCCAATACGTGGGGCCCGGGCCAGGCTGCCGGGCCAGCAGTGCCGTGCGTTCCCGCGTGCGAGAAAACCAGAGCGACCCAAGCTTCCTGAGGCCCCGGCTGGGGACTTGCTTTCCTCCCTGGGGCAGGGCGGGGGCCATAGCAGAACATTTCCAGAGACCATGCAGCCTTTCTGTTGCCAGCATGGCAGACTGAGAGTTCTGGAGTCAGGGCCCGTGGCTCAGCTTCCTCACCAGTCCCTGAGGTCCTGTGTACCTCCGATCATTGTCCGTCTAGTTATCTATCTATCTATCTATCTATCTATCTATCTATCTATCTATCTATTATCTATCTATCATCTACCATCTATCAATCATCTATCTTTCTATCATCTATCTATCTATCTATCTATCTATCATCTATCTGTCTATCTATCAATCATCATCCTCATCATCTCTCTATCTCCCTATATTTACCAGCCTCATTAGAAATACTGCCTCTCATTCTAATTGTTTGGACCCTGGAGTCCAATGCCAGGTCCTCCTCTCACTGGCTGTGTAATCTCGGGTAAATCCCGTAACTTTTCTGTGCCTGAATTTCCTCATCTATAAAATGAGGGTGCTACTGTCCTCCCCCATAAGGTTATTGTGAGGATTAAAAGCTATTTGCGTCATGCTCATAGCATGCGCTTGGCACACAGTGAGTGCTATAACAATAACTGCTGTTGTTAGCACATTATTTTCTTGTTACTTTCCTTGTTAGAAGGCGTTCTGACCTTGCCATGCACCCCTTTGGTTATCTTACTATGATTTCAAATGAGAAGAAACCTATTCATACGTCGTTAGGAAGAATACCCTGACCTTTGTAGGCCCCACCACTGGCATTCAGCATTTTAGGACACAGATGGGGCAGGCCAGGGAAACAGAACTCGGGACAGAAGGGAGTAGGATGGCCTCTGTTCTTGTTTGGATCTTGAACAAAGAAAGTGGTAAGAATTGCAGAGATTTTGGAATTAGATCATGGTTCTAATTCTAGAGCTTCTGTTTTAACCATGTGACCTTGGGTAAAATATCTCACTACTGTGAGTCTGTTTCCTGAGACATAAAATAGAGAAAGTTGCCTGGTTGGTGTGAGAGTTAATGGGTGCAAAAGCTCCCAGCACAATTTCTGGGGTGCACCAGGTACTCTGTAATGCTGGCTCCTTGTCGCCCCCTCTTATAGACTGGAAACTCCTTGAGGGAAGGGAGGCCGTGAGTGCTTGCTGTCGCATCTCCCAGCACTCAGCCCGGTGCCTGTCACTGAACGAGTAGCAGTAAATACTCAGGTAAGTGAATGCGAATGCATCGATTCTGCATGCAGCACATGCCTCCTTCTCCATAAATATATTAAGTTCCTGCTTACTGCATCATGGCTAATCACTGCTAGAGATGACGGCTTTGGGGACTTAATGATTTCTGAAAGTGATATTCAAGGTTAAATTATGAGTCCAGCCAAGACTCTAAGCTGCTGGAAGCAATCCCTCTTGTTTCAGCACTTGCGCAGCCTCGTGTGCTTTATTTATGGGAGCCCGCGAGCCCCGCCCCCTCACGTGCTGCCCCTGCGCGCGTGGCAGCAGCTCCCGGGCCTTCCCTGGAGAGGAAGCAAAGGCTTCCTCGGGCGAAGGCGGAATGAAGTACTTCGGGCCCTGTGATTCCCAAGGGAATTAACTGGAAGGGGAGGGGCATGCTTGTCCTCGGCACCACTGCCTTCACTTCCCAAATTCCACGTTTACTCACTGTGCATGAGGGGTAGGAAAGGAGGATGGACTTAGAAATTGGCCATTCTTCCCGGGCCCACCCACAGCTTCGCTAGCGCATGAGCTTCATGGCCCCTGAAACTCCCCACGGGGCTGTCCTGATGGGGCAGCAGGGACGGGCTGACAATAGAGATGACTAAACGTTTTGGGCTGCTCCAGGCCACTTGTTCCTGGTGGATGTCTTCATGACCATCATATTTTTCCTGGGCCCCTCGGAGGTCTTTGTCACTCTTTGGCGTTCCTGGTGCAGGGAGGGGGAGGGATTTGGTTAACTGAATAGAGCAATGGTCTGGGGGTCCTGTGACCTTTTCCTCAGCTTGTGAAATCCTTGGGGCCAGTGTTTAGTTTGCTTTGTTTTGTAGTTTTAAAAATGAAGACTGGGCACCTGGTCATACACAGCTGCAGCTGTGGAGGGGGAACGAATGTGTAGCCCTTCTCTGGGGAGGAGAACCTGGGGGCGAGTGTGGGACAGACCTTCTCTTATGGGAGAAGCCAGGGGAGCAGGTCACAGGACTTTGTGTGTGTGGTCCCAGAGGACTCATCGGGACTAGGCGAAGCCGCCTCTCTCCCTGTTATCACAGGGGCTGGGACGCTGTGGATCGATCTGCAAAGGATTCTGTAGGTCCACAGGGTGGAATGGGGTTGAGATGCTCCCCTGATCCTAGAGGCCTGTGGTGAGGGAAGGCGCTGGCCCTCACCAAACTCACAGGCCGGAGGAAAGACTGCTCAGAGCACCTGACCCGGTCAGGGTGAAGCTCAGACTATGAATGAGTCTGGGAGCTTTTCAGCTCCTGACTTCCCTAACACAGTGTACAGACCGAGGGACAACGGCTGAGTGTGTGTGCTTGTGAACTAATAGAACTGTAATCCTAAGCGCATTTCCCCATTGCAGCCTGTCCAATGTTCTAGGCCAGGACCTGCCTAGATGTGCTCGTTCCTTAGCAGTGCCCTCTTGTGGCGATGAGGAGAAATTGCACTTGCAGTCTGAGGAATTTGCACTGATGTTTGACAGATAAGGCTCTAGGTTTCCGGAATAAGTGGCGGGAATGAGGACAGGGGAAAATAAAATAAAGTCAAGAGGGAAGAAGGTTCCAGACTTCATGCTGATTAGGAAAAATGTCTTGACTGATTTCTTTCACAACAAAAACATGTGACTGTAATTGTACCCAAATTGGTGTTTTAGGTTATACCAGTTATAAAACATATATAAACAATGTACAACATTTTGCATTTAGTTGGATTTCAGTACATATTTGTTGAATGGGGAGGGTGGATGATGGATAGATGGGTGGGTGGATGATGGATAGATGGGTGGGTGGATGGATGGATGGATGGGTGGGAGGATGAATGGATGGATGGAACTAACACTTATTAAACCTCATACTCTGAGAGACACTGAGGGGTGGGAAGGGAAGACTGAAATAGAAATTGCCCTTCAAATACTTCTCCAATTTATTCCTCATAACCTGATAAATATTGTGATCCTCATTTCTCAGGCAAACCCCCAAGTGTCCGTATCCAGTAGCAAATGGTGGAAACAATATCTAACCACATCCGGTCCTTTAGCTGCAGGGCTGGCTGCGCAGCCTCAGGCACCAAGAAGCAAACAAGGTTATTTGGATGTGAGTGCCGTTCACGAGGCCTGGGACTAGGAAAAGTGATCTAATTGAAACAAAGTCAAGAAAGGCCTTTACAAAATGAGAAATTCTGGTTTTCTCCTGAGACACATGATACAGTGTGAGAATTAGGGTGCTAAAAACCAAAACCCCGGCAAAACTATCACCAGCTGTATCTTTGGGGAGATGGGAAGAAAGAAGGGAATAAAGGAGAGAAAGCAAGTCAAAGATATATGAATTGAGAGCTAGAAAGAAAATAGGCCAGGCCGTGGGAAAAAGAGAGGAAAAGAAGAAGCTTTGGGAAAATGGATACATTTAGATTATTCACCTGGAAAAAAACATGAAGTGCCTATGGGTGATTTTGCAAGGAGTCTAGCCAAAATCACAGGAGGTTAATTATTTTGACCCCCATTTCCTGCTACACATTCAACTGAGTGCATCCTGGACTAGGAAGGACAGCACTGCCCTCAATAATGTGTTTATAGCCAGTAATGACCTCTCTGGAGTGTAACTCAAGTTGCTAGAGTACAACCGTCACTCTCCAAGCAAATTGGCTTTGTAGTGATGGCTTCAGCATAATTGCTAGTGGTTTCTGGTCTAGGTTGGCAAGAAAAACAAGAAATGCAATTTTTAAGGTTTCTTTCTTTTTTTAAAGGGACGGCGGTCCCACTTGCAATATCGGGGACTATGTCACTGTTAGGAGCCCATTTGGGTGGAAGCACTAGTTAGATGGAGTGTGAGGAGCTAGTGGCCCTGACTGTCTGGAGCACATGGTACCCATGAGCCTGGCACGTGGCAGTGAATCAGTGAATATTTGAATAAAAGGGGGACTACGTGCTGAAGCTTTGTTTCTTCTAGGCCATACTTTTTATTTATTTATTTATTTCTGTATAGTTTTGAGCTGTTCTGAGGTAGCAAGCTCTCGGCTAGCCTTTGAGGATGTCGTGTTCAACGGGGTCTGCTTTGTGTCCTCAAAAGGCTGGTAGTTACTGGGGCAATTCTCCTGTGTGAGAGACGGGGAAATGATGTAAGGAGGCATTCAGATGCTCTAAGCCTGACTTTGTTACTTTTAAAGAGCTTTGTTCACCTCTGGTTGGATATCTGCTTACACAGAAGACTACAAGACCCGAGGCACTTTTGGGAAGTCAGGAAGCATAATTGTTTGTTTTAGGTTTTTTCATTCATTCAGCAAATATTGATTGAGCCACTACCATGTGTTGGGAGCTGTTTTTGATGCTAGGAAACGGGTGTGAATAAAGTGGCCTCAAATCCTTATTTTCCAGGGGCTCTTATTCTAGCTGGGGTGGCAGATAATACAAGATAGAGATAAATAACATGAGAAATATCCCTTGTGACAGGTGCAGGACACTGAAAGGATTTTACGTGTTACTCTCACATGGGGAAGTCAATAATTCTTCTCCACGTCTCTCCCATTTTCTGTCCGAACAAATAGACCCTCAAGCTTCTCCACTTTTCCAACCACATTTAACATGCCTTAGGAGAAACTCTGACATATGCATACCCACCTACCACTTCCTCATGCTCAAAATCCCATCAAACTGTGAGAAAATGAATTCGTTTCCACGCTCCCTTGGGGCCTCACCTGTCAGATGAGCATCATGGTACCCACATGGCTGTTGTAAGGCAAAATAAAATAGATGTGAAACAGCTGAAGCCCAGGGAATACTTGGTTACGGTTTCTCCTGAAAGCAAATAAGATGATTTCATGAGACTCCTTGGGGTTAAGTAGATACAGGTTTCAGTGCAAATCCTCGGGCTTTGTTGATGCCACAGCAGGAATGAGCAGTTTCAGGGGAGGGAGGATGCTTAAGCAACGCATCCTAGGGCGTCGTAAATGACCTGGCAGAGTTTCCCATCCGTCTCAGGGGAAAGGCCGGGAAACCAGCGGTGAGAGTCAGCTCTGGGCCCAGGGACTTCGGTGGACCCCGGCTTGCGAATGTGGATGCCACACTGCTTATCGGCTCTCCTGTGTAAGCCCAGATTCGTGACAGCACACTTTCCATTTGGCATGGCGGCAGGGTGAGTAGCATGGGGACCAAAGAAAGTCCCAAGTCCACAGAGTGTGACTTCATGTCAGCTAGGCCTCCTTTGGACCTGAGTAGTAGTAATAACAACAGTGTTAATAATGGTGCTATAGTTACCGAGCTTTCATCCCTAAGAGGGGAGGACTGGGACAATTTCCATCCTATAGATGCGTAAACCGTGGTGTCGACGAGTTACAGAGCATGCTTCAAGTACTCGAGCTAGTGTGGTAGATTCGGGACTTAAGCTCATTGTCACCTGCCACCAGCACCTGAACCCATGACCACAGCACTCCACAGTCCCATGAGGCACACGGGCAGCAGCGTGATTCAGTGACCCTGGACCCGGATCAGAAGCTCATTCCCACACCTGTCGTGGGGCGATTTATCTCATATCTTTAAGCCTTAGTTTCCTTGTCTACAAAACAGGCAGAATAACCTCACTGGATGAAATGAGATGTTGACTCCTCCCGTGCTGATTTCCTTCCCTCCATGACAATGCAGGCTGTACAGAAACTTAGAAGGACATGTCAATGTCAGTGGGTATATCACTCACAGCCCCACTTGATGCACAGACATGTATGTAGTTACTTTAGAATTAGGATTGCCCACCAAAGCCCTTGAACGTTGGATTTTTTTGTTATTGTATTTGACAGAATCAGAGAGAGACAGAGACAGAGAGAAACAGAGAGAGACAGAGAGAAGGGGCAGGGCCCAGAGCAGCCTCCATAGTTGTACGTCATCAATTTTCAACATAATTTTGTTCCACACAGGTGGGCGGGGCCACACAGGGTGGGAACTGGGCTGGGGGCCTCCCACATGGGACGCACACCCCAGTTCAGCATGTGGGGCTGCACTGGCTGGGACCGGAATTTGATCCTAGGTCCTTGGGGCTACAAAGTGAGCCCTTACCCTGCTGAGCCATCCCAGCTGCCCTGCATTGGCATTTTAAAATCAAGAACGTCAAGCTCTATTGGATTGTAACTCACAGGATCGTGTATATCGTTACTTTAAGGGAAGGCTATGAGTGATTCGGTTCCAAGTGACAGCCTCAGAATGTTTTCTCAGCAGTTAATTAAAGGTACAAAACACTCTCCACGAGTCAGACTTGTAATGTCATGTGCTCTTTCTTGCTCTATTTTTATATCGTCACATAATTTATCCTCTAAATATACCCATTAGTTTGAGCTGCATTTATTTTCTAAGTCCCTTGCCTGTCCCCTGGAGTGTTGTTGATGTTTACTGCAGTCTGAGCAGTGAAGGGCAGAGGATTACAAGATGTGGATCCCAGTCTGGACTCGAGCGGCTTGGCTGCTCTGTGACCGGAGACAGTTTTCTCCTGTCAATCCAGGTCTCATTTGTAAAATGGGAACCAGACCGGGTCCGGCTTGCGGATAAACCGGCAGTTACATTCTATTGTGGTTAACCTCAAACAACAGTGAAATGATGTCTCTCACATATCGGAGGCCTCACATTGCTTTACCAAAGTGACTGGATCAAAAGTAGCAGGCAATAAATCCTGGCTAAACTGAACGCATAATCAGACCCTGAAAAAAGATGTGTATACATAAGGATGTATATATTTATATTTGTATATACAGAGATAGAGGAAAATGACATGTACCTCATTCTCACTCCTTCCACAATAAGCTGTTGGAAACTCAGCCTCTGGTGGCTCTTCTGTGGCCCTTTGAATGACACACACAAGGACACATGGGGTCGGGAAGGGCGTCCCAAATACAGCCCTCGGACCCAGTCCTGTAGCTTCCTGTCACTGTGTTCGCTCTCTCCGTCCTCAGGCTTCCTGCAGCCGATGGCTGTGTGTGAGGGCCAGTCGACACGGCACTGCCCTGCGGTTCCCTGCCGCAGCTCTCGGAAGCAGGGGTGATGGAAGCTTGGTTCGAATAATGGTAGAGTAGGAAGAACACGAAATCTGCAGTCAGGAAACCGGGATCGGAGATTCCCCAGATTCTCTGACTGCCTTCTCAGGGTCCTTCAGCTTTCTGAGCCTCAGTTTCCTCCTTCATGTCATGGAAACAATGACTCCTCTTCTGCTCACAGAAATCAAGTGGGGGAATGCCAGCCCAAGGGTGTCACATCAAGTGTGGCATAGATAGGCCATTATTAGTGCCTCACCCACGAGATAAACCTGGCCCCATGAGTGCTGGGGCCAGGTTTCCATATCTTGTTTATTCCATTGTAGCACCTACCACAGGACTGGACATATAACACACGTGTGATGAATTTGTAGAACGCATAGAGATGCAGAGAAAATGAACATGGTTATAAATGTAAATGCATTGCTCCTTTTCCCTTAATCCCATTTTCCCTTCCTTATTCCTATTTTATTACTTTTAGTCACGTTGTCCTAGGAAGAGAGCTAGGGGGTACATAAATTGCATTGAATGAATATGGGAGATGTAGAGAAGTCATCGATTGCAAATAGGCACACGAGTGAGGTGCGAGCTAGCTCTACACACTGGGGCACTTCTTTAAAAGAGCAGATGGGTGACTGGGGAGGGGGGCCGACGGACACTGCCATGGAAGGTAGGAGGGTGGGCTGGAGAGAGCTGGGGAGTAGAGATTGTGCAATAAGCCAAGTGATCAAGGTCTGATGAAATGCCACCCTGTGAACGGCTTGCACCAGATCAGGAGTAGCTGTAACCACAAGGGGGAGAGGAAGTTCCACTCAGAGGCTATGGGCTTCCTCAGAATTGTTTTTCCTTCTCTGCTCACCTACGGCCAAGGGGTGCTAATAAAGTTTTTATTGAAAGCCTGTCTGTGGCTTGTTGGCTTCGGGGCCTCTCTGTTTCTTTGTCCTTACGTGTGAGGCCTTGGGTCCAGGGACGGAAAGACAGAGAGACAACGGTTTCTTCTACATCCTTCCCAGGGGAAAGAGGGATAGAGGCAGACTCAAGAGAAGAATGCATAAAGACAAGAACATGAAATAAAGAATATTTAGAGAAGAAAAACATAAAGCAGACGTTGGACAGGAGAGAGGTGGGATGGGTGGACTTTCACAGCTTGATGAGAAGGGAAATGACATAAAATCCAAGCAGAATTCAAGGCCTCTGGGCCCTAGAACCTTCTTTTCCCCCTGGGGTGATGTGAACTGCCTGCTTCATTTACATGACAGAGGGCGTTTGTGTGTGTAACACGAGAGACTGAATTAAGGGCCTTGCTGATAAAAAGGAGTGTGGTCAGGTGTGGTCCCCAAGCCTCTCCTTGGGGACTAAGGACCTGGGCAGATGTGTCCCATTGAAAGCAAACAAAACAAAAGGAAGTTAGGAGCCACAGAGGCCATACTTAGGGATGACTGCTCATGGTACAAACTGATTTTTTATCAAAAAATGGGCGAATGGTAAGAAAAAGTTGGGGGGGGGTTCTCTTTTTTTTTCTTTTAGATTTATTTTATTGTTTTGACACACAGAGAGAGACAGAGACAGAGAGAGACAGAGAGAAGGAGGAGGAACCAGAGCAGCCTCCATAGTTGCACATCATCAGTTTTCAACATGGTTTCCTTCCACACAGGTGGGCGGGGCCGTGTAAGGTGGAAACCAGGCTGGGGGCCTCCTGCCCAGGAGGCTCGCCCCCTCAAGCTGGGGAGCCAAACCAGGGGCCGCCCACATGGGAAGCACAACCCAGCTCAGCATATGGGTTCGCAAGGGTCAGGAGCAAGACCAGGACTCGATCCTTGGACACCGGGGCTACAAAGTGAGCGATTAACCTGCTGAGCCATCCCGGCTTCCCCGAGGGCTCCTCTTGAGAATTAACTTCCTTATTTCACACCAGCAAACATTTATTGAATGTCTACTATTTTAAGTTACTTTTTAATGACATCATTAGCCTATCCGATTAGGAAAGTGGAGAGAAGCTTGTATGAGAGTGTCAAGGTCAGCTGTCCAATCAGAGTCAGGGGGAGTGAAGGTGGAATAACCCTTTAGTAGGTAGGCAGCCCTCTCAGTTTATACCTGACGTCTACTCTCACTGGCTCCCATGTTTTGTAGCTGATGAAGTTAAGGAGAACTTAGACCTCAGCCCCAAAGTGGGGATTTCCAGTCAGATAACCCCTGCTGAGATTCTCGGGAGCACAGCCCCACCCCCGCTACTGCCTCCACTGAGATCCTCCTGGGGGGCGAGGGAGACAGTGGCAGGGCCGGGTGACAGGAGGTGGCCCTCAGCTTCCTCAGGCATCGGGCCCGGGGCAGGCCCTGGGGTTCCCAGGGCCCGGAGAGGGTCCTCATGTTCGCATCTCAGAGGGGCAGTCTCAGCGTCAAATAAGGGGATTCATCCAGTGTTCATTCACTCACGACTTCTTCTATGCCCCTGATGGGGGCAGCCTCGGGAGCAGGCAGGGCTGTGCCCCTGTGGATGCGGGTGGAGGTCTGGGGCCTACAGACAATTCACAGGGAGGGGAGTGCTGAGAAGAGGGGCATGTGATGGGATCGGCAGGGGCATGGAAGATGGAGAGGGAGAGAGACAGGGCCAAGGCCGCTCGGAGCCGATGACACCAGCAGCCAGCGATGGGGAAAGTGCGAGGACAACACACCGGGAACCAACTGGGCTTGCCTGACAGCTGGGAAGAGCTCCCAGCAGCTCCTGAGTGAGGGCCCTTCTGCCCTGCATGACCCCATAAAGGAAGAGGGCTCTCCAGGCCCCACCCCGACAGATTCTGAGTCGGTGGGGCCTCGGGGTCAGGGGAGAGTGGAGCAGAATCTGCAGGTTTAACAAGTGTTGGGTGATTCGAATTCACCTGGCCCAGCCATCACATTACTCTAGCAGATGGTGGCATGGGGTTAATGAGCAGAGTTCCAAATTCGAACCCATTTTTATCCCATTAACAATGCATTTGTGATTTGGTCAAGGCTCCAGTCAAACTGCAGCGTCATAGAAAGCTGGTGCAGGAGGAAGCCTCAGCAATGATTTAGCACAAATGAGGAAAAGGCACAGAGATGACATGGTTCTCTGAAGGTCACACAGCAAGTTCAGTCAATTCCGGGGCTCAGATCAATCAGCTGGCAGCTGAGCCCCCAAAGCTTCTGTAGTTTTCTCCTGGAAGCAATACATAAAACAACTGTAAACAAAATCTCAAGAAGGGATGCTAAAGGCCTAGCTTTGCTCAATGCTCCTCCCTGGACTACCCTGCACGACCAATTATTTGCTAAGTGTATGCTGACGTAACTCAATGGGAATAGCTATTGTACAAGGTGTTTAGAAACCAACCAGGTTTACAATAGTTGATCTTTAACTTTTCTTTATGGCAATGATGAGCCAGGAGGAAAAGTTGTATATTGAGGCCCCCTCTGAGTTGGAAATAATGTCACCTGTGTTCTAGAAAAGACTGTGTGTCTTTTTCTTTTTTTTTAATTAAGGAGAGATGGTGGTGGCAGCATGTATTTGCACATGTTAAGTAGCAAATTAGCATCCTAGCTGATCGTGGATCTCAGCTTCCTAACAGTCCTGCCAGTCACCATCTGCAGGAGGTGGGAGCTGCACTTTGCTCTCACCTGCCTTGGGCAGGTCCCCCAGAGCTGGAACGGGGTCCCTTTTCTTGCATCTCAGAAAAGCAGCCTCGATGTCAGAGGAAGTGAATTGATCGAAGAGTTCATTTATTCATTCGTACTTGTCAATATGAGTGAATACACTGACCACAGGAAAAACCTGGGCACCTTGTCTAAGGGGTTAAAAGTATGGTTTGCAAATGAACTTATCTGGAAAGTTCTTTAATGTTTACTTATACACTCTACACTTTTCCTTCATCAAAAAGACCATAATTACACACAACTCGAGAGCTACCTGAAAGTCTGGGCCAAACTAAACCCAGTCCCCACAGCCCTGCACGGCCCAATGGTACGCAAAGGTAGGCTGTAGATCTGGTCGGAGGGAGGTCTTTAACCAGCTACATACCACAAAAACATCTTTGCATCCTGGAATATCTGATGTTTGCATATAAACCATCCAGATAATTATTATTATTATTTACCTCTGATAGGTAGAGCCAAAATTAATTTAAAAAATAGCTCTATTTGATTGACTTAGAGAAAAATAAGCTTTAATATCAATAGTATGTGAAATTAAAATTTAATTTTCTGTTATCTGCTAGAAGGACCATATATTGTTGGACTATGCATTCTTGATAAGATTGTGAAAAGTCTTTCTTTTCTTTTTCTATTTTTTTGGGGAAAATCTTTCTTTACCTTTTAAAGTAATCTGCCTAGAAAACAAAGAGTCTATGTTTTATCAAAATAATTTCCTATGTGTTATGTTGTCTTTATCAGGTCTTTGATTACTTGAGAAAACTGAGTCTTCTCTTTTTTTAATTGTTTTTTTTGAAGATTTATTTTATTGTTTTTTGACAGAGACAGAGACAGAGAGAGGGGGGTGGGCCCAGAGCAGTCTCCATAGTTGAACTTCATCAGTTTTTGACATGGTTTTGTTCCATACAGGTGGGAGGGGACCGCATAAAGCAGGAACTGGGCTGGGGGCCTCAGCATGGGAGGCATGCCCCCTCGATCCAGGGGCCGAACCGGGGGTCAAGAACTGAACTGGGGGCCTCCCACATGGGAAGTATACCCCAGTTCAGCACATGGGTCTGCAAGGGCTGGGGCCGGGATTCGATCCTCAGTCCCAGGGCTGCAAAGTGAGCACTTAACTCACTGAGCCATCATCCCGGCTTCCCCATTCTCTTTAAAAAAAGCTAGCTTGCTTGCTTTTCTTTCTTTCTTTCTTCCTTTCTTCCTTCCTTCCTTCTTTTCTTTCTCTCTCTCTTTCTCCCTTTCTCTCTCTCTCTCTCTCTTTTACAACTGTGTAACTTTCCGTATTTGCCTTTAAATTCTTTGTCACTTTGGTTAAATGGATAATGTATTGTTTCAGTGTGACTCATAATCTCATTTAATCAAGTGTTTTAAAACCTTTTGTTTTTTATAAACTTTCCCCAAATCAAATTCTAAATGAATTCTTGTTGACCTTGAATTAATTTTGCAATATTCCAGAGGGCCCCTGGAATGTCTCAAAAGATGTGTTCTCTCTCGTTATAAAAGAGAGATATTAAGCTAGTTAGGCTTATTTGATATTAAATTACATGGGAAACACTGTCAAATAAGAAATGATGCTAAACTTCCTTTAGGGCATATTTGTATGAAATTCCTAAAAATATGATACAATATATTCTGATATAATTTTATCAGTCATAATTTAAAACCATATGTCGCAAGAATAACCAAATTCTCTTGTCAATTGCACTGTGATGGACTCTCATTAGATCTTTAACAATGGCCATTTTAAAATGTCTTGTCAGTTAGAGACAGTTACTGTTTTACTCTAATGTTTTTACAAAAGTTCCTGCAAAAGGGCTTCATTTTCAAGGAGGTTCATGGAAGTATAGGCTTCTGACTGAGCTCTAACACTACTGAGCTGTCCCAGAACCATGATGTATCACAAGTGAATTGTTTGTGTTAAAAAAAAATTTCCTCCTTCAAATTGTGGATGCCTATTGGCGTTAAATTGGTGCTAACGACCATCAGGTGACAGCCAGGTAAACTAAAGTACCTATCAACCCGTAGGGCCTATTGCCCCTACATGCCAGGCTGGGGAACCCTGTGCAGGTGCCCAATGCTGTAATGTAAAGGTAAGCGAGGTGTGGGAAGCAGCCAACACCCCGACTCTCACCGTGGATCAATACGCTGTGCGGCTGAGAACGCCCAGCCCCCACACCCGGCAGAGCCATCATCTCCTAGAATCGCAATGGGATGCCACGGGGATGGGTGAGTTACTCGGCACCTCTGGGTGAGGGGCACCCACTCAGTCCCCGCTGAGATGCATTGTGTCGTTGTGCTGCCGTGGACTGGGCCTGCTGCAATGCACTGCACTTGGAATGGAAAGCGGGAAGGTGAGGGTACTGGTCAGGCATCACCTGCCCCCAAGCCTCTCCTCAGTGCTGCCTCCCTGGCATCATGTGAGGTGTGTGCACCCAGGTCAAGTTCCTAGAGCGGCCCAGCTCCCTCTCCTCAGGCCAGGTGGGCACTTCCGCTTTCTCACTGGTGCTGTCATTTGGCTGCGGCCTTTGCTCCTTCCGTGGGCCTGGAGGACACCATGGCACACAGAGGCCCTCACTAAGCCCCCCACAAGCCTTAAACGATAGCTGGCAAAGCCTGTCTTTGCTGAACACTGAAGTGTCTCGAGTGAGGAGAGCTGTCCTCCAAAAGAAGACGCTTTGGACATCATGACTGCCTCACAAGGAGGCACCATTATCCAATCAGGACGGTGTGTGTTCAGACTTCCCGAGTCTCTAATGCATCACCTGTAGTAACTCACACCAGGACACAAGCGAACCCCCAACCTAGGGGACTTAATAAGTCAGTGGTTTGAATCATGGGGCTTTTGATGGAAAATATTGTACTGGGAATCATTACCTTAATGCGTGCTTTCTCTGGAACGTGCCTTTACTGTTGCTGTGGTATGTCGGCCACTAACAGCCACATAGCTGCCCCAAACCAGCCACCTCCATGCTAGCGAGACCCCGCTGAGCTCTCCAGGCACGTTGCGGGACAGGGGGGCATGTGCGATTGTAGAAGCAGTCGGAGGGAAGGAGTGTTGGAGGAGGTCACCGGAGGATGTGACTGTGGGTTGACTTGTGGGCTGGCAGAGGCTCCTCACTCCCTGCATGTCCTTGAAATGCACATTCCTCTTGCTTTCCCTAGATGCTGCCCCACGGACACAGCCCTGAGAGAGTTAGGTGCTGAGACCATCTGGACCGTATGTGTGACGGAACCCAGTTAAGGCCACTACATAAACTTAAGATTCTGGAAGGCAGGAGCGTGTGTAACGGGGTCGTGGGGTAGAAGCTCTTGCCCCCTTCCTGAATTTGGGAAGGAGTGTTTTAGAGCCACTTTCTAAAGCTCTGTTTTGCAGGCAAGCATGCCTGAGTTTAAGCCCCAGCTCTGGCATCTAGTAGCTGTGCAACTTGGCCAGGACACTTTCCTTTTGTGAGCCTGTTTCCTCATCTGTAGATTGGGACAATGACACAGCTGTCCAGAAGGGGGAAAGGGATAAGTGAGATGATAAGACATCCTCACACGGCTCCTGGCGGTCTTAGTTCTGGTATCCATTTTGAAAATGCTGTCCCTCAATCCAGGCTGGGATCTGGGATGGCACATGCATGACTAGCCTGTCACTTGTGCTTACTGCTTCTGCTCTTTGAGTTCCCAGGATCAACACAGCACTTTTTAAATGTCACATGTTGTCTCAGTGCACCCAGACACCCTCCTTAGTTTGGATCTGGTTTAGCAAGAGGGCAGATAGGATAGAGAAATAATCCGGAGCAGATACACACCAGGAGGGATGTTCCCTACTCTGCCTTCTTCTCCACCGTGTTCAAAGGAGTGTTATTTAAGCTTGGCATACCCTGGGGACACCCGGTTAGCTCAACAAGGCGCCACC